>PITA01003083.1:0-36997 GCA_004023965.1 Spilogale gracilis | reverse complement strand
CTATTTCTAAAAACCTCTGTTATTTGAGAATTTGCAATTCTAAGACTTCAGTACAGTTGGAGGAGTGGATATCAGCGACCATCTATGAAAGTTATTCACAGAAATGAACTTGGTATAAATGGAAGAGAATACATGTCCTTTGGCATTTCTTAAATCAGTAAGAATGGCTGTTATGCAGGACTGTCTTCCTTGTTACAGATACTTTAATCGTCCTCACTAAGGACTTTCTGGTAGTTCTATCTGGAGTTTCAATAAGGTGCTTATAAATTGATTTGGTTTCATGGTACATAATATGCATATAAGAGCTAATATTTCTTTTGTATCTGGTTTTCTAAGAAAATATTCAAGGTGTTTTCAGTTTTATAACTCCAAGACCCCCTCTGCTTCCTGAGGGGCCCAACCCCAAGTGTCTGTCCTGATTCTCAGATACTCAGTCTGAAGTAGTTTACCTAGTAGAAATAGGAGTAAAGAATTTCACAGAAAGGAAATTTACCATGAGGGAAGGATTCATAAATCATTCATATTGATATACTTTGTAGTACTTAGCACATTTTCATTACAGAGCAGATGTTGAGAGGTGAACTGATTATGTTCAATATTGAACGTCTATGTAATTCGATATTGTCTCAGGATAATGGTATTGCAGATGATATTACAATTAGAAGTTTGTTTTGTTTGCTTGCTGATCAAAGAGTAGGGGACAGGAGGTGGCCTTGCTTGTACAAATTGTGTTAGGACCGAGGGATGACTGAAGATCCCAGGAAGAAGACAGCCTGCCAGGTTGGGCATGTGACGGGTGCTGATAGAAGCGGCGGGAGGTGTGGGGGGGGTCGGTTTAGGAATGGAAAGTCTGCTGGGCTCTAATCTGTGGACTCCTGCCCATTTCACAGCTCACTGCTAATCCGTGTTATCTTTGTTCAAAGGGAAGTTCTGAGAAGGCTGAGACCTGGCTAGGGTTTCACTAGACCAGGGGATCAGAAACTACTTAACTTACAGTGCTGCTGTAGGCAAAACTGGAGCATTTGCAGGAGGGAAGGAAGATAATGGAGAAGTGAGCCACAGAGTGTCAAATAGAGTAAGGGTTGAGAGGGTAAGAGCATGTGGTCTGGAGCCAGACTTCTGTATGTCTGCCTCCCATCCCCTTCCTGTACTTGCTGTGTGACCTTGAGCAAATAACAAATCTCTCAATACTTCAGTTTCCTCATCTGTAAAAGGGGATTAAAAATCCTATTTCCCTCATCGAATTGTTGGCATATGAGAAGTGCATAGATCAGTGCCCAGTATGTGTTGTCAGCCCATTGGCAGGGTTGGCTCCTCTAGGAGGGAGGGCTAACACGGAAAGGCAGAAGACAGGCCTGCTGCCTCCTGCACCACTCAATGTTTCCTTTCATAAATAGCAACATCTCTGCACTGTGCATCTTTTTTTTTTTCTTTCTTGTCAATCGCTCTTTTTATTCTGTACCTACAAGGTCATCTGAAACAGATTGTCTTTTAATGTAATGAGTCAGGATCCTGGGAACTAACTTAGATACAAATAAGGAAGGATAAAGAGTGCCAGTCAAAGCTACCCATGCTTTTGGGACCCTTATCAATGTGTGAGTGTCCTCAGACATCTCTTTGCAGGCTGGCTTCCAACCTTAGCTGTTTATTCAGGGTTAGTCTTTGCACTAAACCCAGATATCTACTCATTTCCAAAATACAGCCATTCGTGACTTATAAAATATTAGGAAAATCTTTGCCTCTGTTGGAAAATGCCTTAGTTCTTATCCCGACTTTCTGAAGGATTAGAAGAGAAAAACCTTCATATTAACTGTGAAATTGACCTTGAGTCTTTTCAACATATCTATATATCTATTTATCTATCTTTCTATCTATCTCTTTAAAAATATTTTATTTATTTGACAGAGAGAGATCACAAGTAGGCAGAGAGGCAGGCAGAGAGCAGAGGAAATAGGCTCCCTGCTGAGCAGAGAGCCCGACTCCGGCCCCCATCCCAGGACCCTGAGATTATGGCCTGGGCTGAAAGCAGAGGCTTAACCCACTGAGCCACCCAGGCACCCTCTATCTATCTATCTTTTAGAGAGAAAGCATGAGGAGAGGGGAGGGGCAGAGGCAGAAGTAGTCTCCCCGCTGAGCAGGGAGCCCAGTGCAGGACTTGATCCCAGGACTCTAGGATCATGACCAAGCCAAAGGCAGACACCTAACTGACTGAGTTACTCAGGTGCCACAATGTATTTGTTTTTAAAGTATCTTTAGTAATAGGTTGAAATATTTTTGCAGGTGATTTTATTATACAGATGAAGAACTTGTCCCTTTATCTCAAGAAACAAGTACATGAGAAAGAACATGCAGCTGAGTAATTTGAACCCAGAAACTCCAGCATTAAAAGAAACACTCTAGAAGGGGGGATCTGGGTTGCTCTGTCAGTTAAGCATCTGACTCTTGATTTTGGCTCAGGTCATGATCTCAGGGTCATGAGATCCAGCCTCATGTTGGCTCATTGCTGGGTATGGAGCCTGCTCCCGATTCTCTCTCTCTCCCTCTCTCTGTCCCTCTCCCTACTTTCAGGCACACACACACTCTCTCTAAGCAAAAGAAAAAAGAAATTCACATGGTTTCACTTACTTGTGGTGCATAAGGGGTAATATAGAAGACAGTAGGAGAAGGAAAGGAAATGGGAAGTAGGGTAATTCAGGGAGAGAAACGAAACATGAGAGACTTTGGACACAGAAACAAACTGAGGGACTTGGAGGGAGGGGATGGGGGGATGGGAGAGCCTGGTGGTGGGTATTGAGGGCACCTATTGCATGGAGGACTGGGTGTGGGGCATGGGCAATGAATCTTGGAACACTGAAAAAATAAAATAAATTTAAAGTAAAAAAAAAAAAAACCCTAGCAGACAGTTTTATGTTTTTCCTTTTTCTATATGTCAAGAGGTTTCCTGAGTACATTTGTAACAGTGATCCTGTAAGGAAACGTATTTTTGAATTCAGGACTTTTCATGGATCGAGTTGCATTCATGTGGCCTTAATTCCTGGGCCAGACAGGCAGTGGTAGGCAAAGTCATACACCACTTAAACAAGATGAGAGTCCCGTCTTCAAGGAGCTCTTCCAGCCCCAGGTGTAGCTCCTTGGAGTGGATTTAGGGATGGAGGAGAAGGAGCAGAGTGAGTCGTGAGAAAAGGTATTCCTGTTGGCAGGGAGAAGATTGGAACTGAGAAGCAGACGTAGGAGTGAAGGAGGTTGAAAGGCTCTTGAGATGGCAGGCAAGGCTGGTGTGAAGAGATTTGACTGCTCCTGATTTCTCTCATAGCTTCTCCCTTTCCTGTTCTTTCAGCAGCTGCAGACTATCGCTGAGGTGGGGGATTATAGAGAGGGGCAAGGAACTCCTGAGGAGCTGAAGTGGGGATGTTTCTCTCTTGTGTCTTGCCTTCTCCACTTCCTTCTCCTCCTTCTCATTCTTGATCCTCTCTTGTCACATAAACCTGACTTGCGGAGTGGAAGCTGGGGAGGGGAGTTCTAGAAGTACTGGAAGAAAATGAGGCAACTTCTTTCCCTCATCTTTTCCAATCTCCTTAATCACTTTACTGTGTTTCTTTATAGGTCCTGTGGGGATAAGAGATCCAAATCAGGAAAGCATACAAATGCCTTCTCTGTCCTTTTTAGCTTCTCCCTTCCTCCCAAACCTCCTTCCCAGCAGAGTGCCCCTCCACACACACACACACAGTCACACTCACACTTCAGGCCCATTCTGAGGATGTATGTATGCCTAGAATAGAGAGGATTATGACTCCAATAGAAAGGCTGAGAAGCTGCGGCTGGATGATGTGAGCAATGAAAACTCTGAAGTGAGGAAGAAGATTAGAAGATTCAACCACTGGCCTAAAATGATTCATAAGTCCAGAGGACTCATTCTAAAAGTTTAATACATATAACAATGAAGCAGCAGATTTTAACTGATGAGGTCAGAAAGACTGCAAAGGACCTGATGAAATAAATTCTAACTGGGAATGCGAAAGGGGAGAAGAGAATGGTCTTGGCAGAAGCAACAGCCTTAAAGCATTATTCAGAGCAAGAATCACAAGCTTAGGTGGGTACCATCAATGAGTTAAGTGAACCAGATCTCAAAGCCCTCGGAGAGGTCAGTGATTTGGCAGAGAGGTGAGTAAAAGTGCATCCCTTTGTGTTAACTCCAAGAACAACAGCAGTGCCCTGCAGTGATCAGAAGCAGCTAGTACCTGGCTGTGGTGTCTGGGAGGTGCTAGGGAGTAGTGAGGACTGTGGCAAACACGGGGCATATTTTATCTAAAAGGCAATTGTTAAATTGTTTCATTCAGTTGCTGCTTTTCAGGAATTTGGGAATGTGGGTCTAATGCTGGTAGATTTTACATTCCACTGACTGTAAGCTAGGCCCTGGTCTTAGTGCATAATATACTGATTTCATACAACCTCAAAGATGTAATGAAGGTTTCTTAAACACTGATACTTCGACTAGTTTGTGATAGGCTTTTAGGGATATGCATTTCAGCAAGTAATATCGTCTCGTGGTACTTTTTCATCTTCATCTTTTCTGGTCTTTTTTGGGGGAGTACTTTGTACCCTCAGATGATGGAATGTTGTTCTCCTATGAAGGATATTGCCTTGAGAGAGAGGAGAATGCTTCTAAGGTGAGCCTGGCTATCTTTCATATGGTGGTCTCTCGGAAGGTTTATTTAGGAAGTGGTACCTACAACATAGGTCACTCTTTTCTTGTCTCCAGCTAATCTAAATGTTGTTTTCAGTAAAATGTTCACATTTTCCCCCCAAACCCCAAAAGTTTAGTCTAAACTTCCTATTATTCATTTAGTTAATCCTTTGTGTTTTTAAAACATGACTTCTTCAGCTTTTCTTTTATGTTCAGTAAGTTATTTCTGATTTCTAAACGTGCAGGAAAAACTCCAAGTTATTGAAAAATATGGCCAGTCTTTTTATAGCTAGAGAAATTAATATTCTTTCCAGAGATTAATAT
Source organism: Spilogale gracilis (assembly GCA_004023965.1). Taxonomy (NCBI): domain Eukaryota; kingdom Metazoa; phylum Chordata; class Mammalia; order Carnivora; family Mephitidae; genus Spilogale; species Spilogale gracilis. Next base: position 31,989 of record PITA01003083.1, on the reverse strand, counting down.
TTTCACCATATGTTGGAGGGTGCCTGTTGGGCTTCACATGTTGTCAAGGCAGAGATCCTCCATACACAGATGTGATTAAAGTGTGCCTCCCTCCTTCTCAAGCTTTTGGAAAATATTAGTTGCAAAACAGTGATAGAATTTGAATATCAAATACTCTTTACTAACTATGTTTTGTGGCCAAAGTCTAAGGGGAAACCCATAATAAAATTCCCCTAAATTAATTAGAAATTAATGGTTCCTAATCCGATGTAGGAAATGCGTAATATGACTGGACCAGGAAGGTGTGGAGGGAACTGGCTTAAAAGAGGCAGTGACAGACCAGTGGATCCACAGCAACTCCAAGAAGTGTTTTCAGATTTTCCAATGGTTCTTTTTCTTTTTTTCTTTTCTTGAAATACATATCCCTGAGGGTTTGAATTATATTCGTTTTGTTGAATTCCAGGGCAGAGATATGGAACAGCCGGGCATTAGGAGCATTTAGTGAAGCAGCCTGGGCTACATCCCTAGACCTGTATTGTGCAGAAATGTGGGATCCGGATTTCGACCAAGAAGCATGGTGTCCAGTGTCACACACCATCATGGTGTGGTGCCGTGAGCCTGCTCCCTACTAGCAGATGGCTTCTAGAGCTCGGCTTCCAGCATCTTTGAAAGAGGGTGCCTGGGTGGCTCAGTCCATTAAGCGATTGCCTTCAGCTCAGGTCATGATCCCAGGGTCCTGGGATAGGGTCTCACATTGGGCTCCTTGCTCAGCGGGGAGCCTGCTCTTCCTTCTGCCTGCCTGTTCCCCCTGTTTGTGCTTGTGCTCCCTCTCACTTTCTCTCAAATAAATAAACAAAATCTTTTTTAAGAAAAATGTGTTGAAAGAATCAGGGACTCTGTGGCAAACAAAAATGTGTGTTCTCAGGAAGCTGTAGAATGTTACGTATTCATAGACTCACTGAAGAGTAACTTTAGGAGGAATACGCACGGAGGAGCGAGAGGTAGGAAGGACATTGGGGTGGGAAGGTACCAAGCCCAGTTCAGGATCTGTCACTCAGCCTTTCTGGGTGTTTTACTTCCCCATCTGTGAAATGAGGTATGCTGAACTCTATATATGGTTTTTTGGTCTGTGCTTCTCAGACTTTAATGTGCTTACATGTTCTCTGGGCATCCTGTTAAACTGCAGGCTCTCATTTAGTAGGTCTTAGGCCAAGCTTTGCCTCTCTCTGGAGCTTCCGGTGGGGATGCGGCTGCTGGGCCACAGACCACATGTTTCACTAGCTCTGCAACGCCCAGGAGCCCTTTAGCTCTACAAGCCTATGGGTGTGATCATCTGACATTTCAGAGAGACAGGAAGGTTTCTGGAAACATGCCTGCTATGGTATTAACTGTTCTCAGTCTTCATAATCATCTTCATCAGAAACCCTTTAAGTGCCTAATTATGCATAACAATTTCACATGCTTTACAAAAAGAACTAAATAGGTTTGGCCCTTGCCTTATCAGACTTGACAACCTGAGACAGATGGAAAAATACGCAGAGACAGTAATAAATATTGAGTGGTAAATATTCATCTAGACATAGGTATTAAAATAAAAAAGTTATTATTTAGCGTGGGTCTTAGAATATTTATTTTCTTTTTTTTAAAGATTTTATTTATTTATTTGACAGAGATCACAAATAGGCAGAGAGGCAGGAAGAAAAAGAGGGGGAAGCAGGCCCTCTGCCGAGCAGAGAGCCCGATGCGGGACTTGATCCCAGGACCCTGAGATCATGACCTGAGCTGAAGACAGAGGCTTAACCCTCTGAGCCATCCAGGCACCCCAGATATTTATTTCCTTACAGCTTTTGTTCCTTTTAAAATCTGGGAAACTGGAAAGGGGTTCTGTAATTTTTACTTGAAGAGGTTTCTGTTTTTCCGATGGGGATTTGGGAATGGGAAGGTCGGTTTCCGATGCTTTCTTGGTATTGTTGTTTACTTTGGCTGAACTAACTTCAAAAGAAACATTTAAGGGCACCTGGGTGGCTCAGTTGGTTAAGTGGCTGCTTTGGCTCAGGTCATGAGCCCAGGGTCCTGGATCGAGCCCCGCAATGTGTTCCCTGCTCACTGGGGAGCATGCTTCTCCCTCTCCCTCTGATGCTCCCCTTGCTTGTGCTTTCTCTCTCTCTCTCTCTCTCTCTCTCTCTCTCTCTCTCTCCCCCCCCGCTCTCTGGCAAATAAATAAATAAAATCTTTAAAAAATATATTTTATTGGTCTTACTTGCCTCAATCTGATTACCTTGTATAGGTATCCTGGCCTGATTTTGTATTGCTTGGTGTGAGTGTGTGGACAGTTTCATTAACCTCAACTCTTCCTGTCCCAGGGCCTTGGGCCCATCAGGTCATCCCCATGTTATCCTCAGGAATAGGGCCAGACCCTGGTACCTCTGAATTGTGCGTGGTTAAGGGATTCAGGGAAGGAAGCCAGTGTGTCCAAAGTCTCTTGATAGTTAATTCACCCAGGAAGGTTTGGATGCAGGTCTCTTCTTTCCTGTTCACCTGTTAACCAAATCTGAGGTCTCTGCTGCCTTGGTGGAGGAAAGCGTCAGACGAGAGGCCATTGCCAGAAATTTCTCCTGCTCGCAGAACAGATTCTGTTCGTCGAGGCCAGGCTACCTGCCCCCGCCACCAGAGACTGCATTCGGGTACCCACAGCAATGAGCAGGTTTGTTGTAGCTGTATCAGAATTTAGCAGAATGATGCTGGATTGGCTCAGTTTTTCATTTATTCTGGCCAAGAAACAGCTAAAAGAATTATCACAGATCTAGAAAAGGGTCCCATCTAACCAAGAGGGTCTGTATCAAATATTTATGGATAATGAGATTTGACAGCATCAGTTTCTACCTTCTGGATTCATGTAGGCACATGAATATTTAACAGTGACTGTGCATGTGTTTTGGGACGCAGCGAGGCAAAGAAAACTATGTGGCCACACTCTGAGGTGACAGCTGTAAGTGAATCTAATCTGAAATGGTATGTGTCAGTGAGGCCCCACTTTGGATCAAACTTGGGTTTGAGACTTGGCTCCACCCCTCACCGGCTGTGTTACTTAACCTTTCCAAGGCGCAGTTTTCCCCTCGGGAGAACCAGCATGACAGTAGTACAGACCCCGTGGAATTCTCCTGAGCATTACATGAGATCAGGTTGTACGGGACGTATAGCACAGCATCTGAGAATAGTAGGACTCATAACTGGTCATTTTTAGCTCTCAAAATGAAAGTACTGGAAGTGACAGCATCTGGAATCATTTGGAACCTGAAAAAAAAAGAGTGATAGATTCTAAATTTGGAATTTTTATATTATTTCACCTGTGAATATTTGTACGGAGTTTATATCTAGGTTAATGAAAATGTCACACTCGGTTTATCAGGAATAAAGCTGTTATTGAAGCCGAGCCTACATTAATTAGGCTCAACCTCATCTTTCATTCTGTAGTGTCGTGTACAGCTGTTGTTTTCTTTGTTTTATGAAATTAACTATAAAGAGTGAAGGCAGTCTGCTTACATTTAAAGGAGGTACAAAATCCTGAGTAATTATGATAGCAGGAAGCTAATCCTTTGAAAAGCCGTATTATACATTTTGCCAATACCATATATTTTGCATCAGTGCCTAGCAATCGATCTGTGTAAACACATGGAATTATTCAGGCTGGATGAAGGGCACTGAGTATCAGTTTGCCACCTCGAAGGCCAGTGAGAGCGGAGGGGGCTAGCTGGAACTTGGATAGGAAGCAAGGGGATGCCATTTGCTTACAGCAAGGGTGGGAATGTGAGTGAGGCACTTGGAGGGGCAGCATTTTTCGGTAAATGGAATCTAAAGCCTGCCAGCAATACGGTAAGGCTGCAGGGCAGGACAGAGAAGAGCACAAGGCAGCTGGATGGAAACCCAGGAAGCCAAAAGGAGCCGTTTAAAGTGGAGGAGGGAGAGCAGAAACCCAGGGAAGTCCCTAACCTCAGAAACTGATTCAGTAGCTCCTTTTTATCTGGTGCCTGTGGCTTCTGGTCAGGCTCAGACATAAGCCAGTTCTCCTTCAAATTTAGTGTGCACATGAGTCACCTGGTAAAATGCAGATTCTGATTCAGTAGATCTGAGATTTTGCATTTCACACAGGTCGCCAGGTGTTGATGCTGCTGCTGGTCCGGTGAGGAGAGTAGGGGTTTGAATAGTGAGGGTGTAACCCTCTCTCCCTTGAAGAATCCTGTTCTCTGTCACCACCTCTTTCTGTTCCACTGTACTCCACCCCTTACTTTGAAGCATTTTGGGCTCTGCCGGGATCTACAATCCACTCATCCTACCAATTTCCACTGTCACTCATGCTGGTGCTCCTTTCCCAGTTACCCAGCTTAGATTCCATTCTCTCTCCATTCCTTCCAAACACTCCTTTCCATATACCCTTAGGTTTTTTGCTTCTTTCTCTCTTTCCTCATTGGACTCACCTGCATACTTCATCGCTCTACCTGCTCACATCTGGTGATGTGGCTGGAGGGACACACACCCCTATGCTAATAGGTCTCATTTTTATCTCAGTGGGCCCCTAAGACTGCTTGTTTTCTTGGCTGTTCATTCACACTTTCCCTTTCCCAGAGGACTTCTCCCTACTTTCCGCTCTCTTGTGGAACCTTCACCATTTTTCCCCCTCTTTACTCTCAGCTGATAGAACTGCTTCTGACATTCCCTCTGTTGGATTCACCCCCATGTCTGCATGTGGGCCCATGTCTGGGGTCTTCCCTGCAGGAACCGTGGGAGCACTGGGCACTCTCTGATTCTCCCAGTTGGTAGCACCATGGTGGTCATGTTGAGGGGTGAGCTTGACTGTACCCATGCCCCAGACTAGCTTCATTTGTTCAGCAATTCTCATAATTATATTTGCCAGATGGCTGGTTTGTCTCCCACCTCCTACCAGCAAGCTCCATGAGGGCTGGGAATTTTGTCTGTCTTAGTCGGTATGGAAACACCACCAGGAATAATGTCTAGCACATGGACACTATCCTTAAGGAAGGCATTTGAACAGATATTGGATATTAGATGTATTAAAGTGGAAGATGTGATTATATTTGAACAGAATCTGAAAAAGCCAATCATAACAAAAACTACATATCAGCATAGATATTTTAAAAGCCACTGTCATCCTTTCTGAATAGACAAGGCTATGGAAGACCTTTGTTTGAGGACCTCTTTGGACCTGACTGTGCTGGATGTCATAGAGACTGTTGAGCCTGCCAGGCCCTTCTGGGATCAGGAGGGAAAATGACCAACATCCAGTTCTGTCCAGGAATTCCTGTTCTCTCTTATGAAACACTCTCAAGGAGGTGGGTAATTAAGTCAGCCTTTAGCCCGCCCACCTGCTTGGGGTTGCAGAGCATGCCGTCTTCACTTGGGAACTGACAGAGAGCTGTCACGATGTAGCATTTGACAATTCCACGGGCTAACTATGCCTGCTTCATGGTGCATTTAGGAAAGAGGATATTTTTGACCATGCATATGATGCCGCTTGGGCCTATACTTAGGAAAACAAGCACACGGCTTTAAGTTGGTAGAGGAAATACCCCGTGAAGCCACATTCCATGGCAATGTGTAGCGCTGCTCCTTTTCAAGGATGAGAACTTGGGCAGTTGGTCCATTGCAAGTGTAGGAAAGGCATATCAGTGTGCAAATTCTAGAAATATTTATTTTTATTTCATTCTGAAGTTTTGCTTTTTTATAACATTGCGAGCATGAATCCTTGCCTCCCAAGATTTTGAGCAAGCTCTGGTTTAGGAAGCCAAAGCAGAGCGTGTTTTGTGAATATTAGGTAAGATGACTCACCTCGCATAGGGCCTAGAATACAGAGGGTGCTGTATATGTGTTTTCCTCCCTCTCATTCCCCTACCTCTGCCCTTTCTGATGGTTCTCATACAAATTGTTGTCTTTCTGTATAGTATAGAAGTTAGGATAAAAATATTACTATGCTTTAATAAGTTATCATTCATTTGAGACTGGTGATTCTCAACTGGGAAGTGATTTTTGCCCTTCAGGGGACATTTGCCAAAGTCCAGAGACGTTTTGGCCATCACAGCTGAGGGGCAGAGGAGCATCAAACCCTCAAAACACAGAATTATCTAGCCCCAATTCCAGTGCTCATTGCACTGCTCTTTATAGTTTATTTCTCCAGTGGACTCTGAATAGAAGAAGGGCAAGATCAAGAAAGCTGTGACAGGCTGTGGATCTAGGTTGGAGGATTAAAAACAAGTGCTTTACTAGATCTCTAGTCATTTCTAGATGAGTCGCTTAGCCTCTTTTTTTTTAAGATTTTATTTATTTATTTGACAGAGATCACAAGCAGGCAGAGAGGCAGGCAGAGAGAGAGGAGGAAGCAGGCTCCCTGCTGAGCAGAGAGACCGATGCAGGCCTCCATCCCAGGACCCTGAGGTCATGACCTGAGCCGAAGGCAGAGACTTTAACCCACTGAGCCACCCAGGCGCCCTCGTTTAGCCTCTTAATAAACCAACAGTGTGGCAGAGGAATGGAGAGCTGTGGGGGGGAGCTGAGGAGGAGGAGACAGAGGCTGAGCTGGGATGCTGGGCGTGGCAGCAGGTGCCAGGACAGGGAGCTTGACACACCATGCCAAGTGACTTGGGTTTTATGTGGAGAGTTCTACGTATGGAGCCCTTGTGCTCTTTTCTGTACTCTCTTCACAATCTGGACATACATCTCTTGGTACCTGTGTCTCAGTATCATATATATCAGTAACGTGGTCTCTTGAACTGCGCCTTTGAACTCCTCTTTGCTTTGAAATAGCCTCGAGGTTTATCAGTAAGCCTTATTAGACAGATTGTCTGCAAATAGTTCTCCACTTTTGAGCAGGTGCTGTTCCCAAAACTTGTTCATTAGAGCTTGAAATGCACCTTCCCGGTTTTATAAATGATTAGTTTTCAGGAAACCTATAGAAACCCATAATATGGCTGAACTGTAATGCTTAGTGATTCAGAATGGGGAATTTCCCAGCAAAAGGCAGAGGAAAGAATTTCCGTTGCCTTTCTTTGTTGAAAGTTGGTAAATGTGATCTTTACCCTTTTCCCGCCTCCCCAAGTGTGACTCTCCCTTGCCTTTTACTGCGCTTTTTTCTTGAAGCTTATATTCAGGCTCTTAGACCATGTGGGTGGAGGCCCCATGAGGTTCAGTAGGGACTGGGAGCTCTTGGGGTCCCTGGAGAGTCTGACTTGGCGGGTCATGGACGGACCACCACCTTGCTTATTGTCAATTTCACTATTTTTTTTCTTTCTAGCATTGCTTTGATTTTCATTTTTTTTCCTAAGAAACAGCTTTCTTTTCTCTTTTAAACTTTACCAAAAAGGAAAAAAAAAAAAAACTTGCATTGGTTTACATCAGTGGATACTGTTTCTGAGAATATTCGGTCTAGTTAATGGGCCATTCTTTCATGACCCCTACTTTTTACTTCCACTTAACACAATTTAAGTTGCCTTTCTATATCCTTAATCAACAGAAACAGAATTTCAGATTTGAGATTACATTCCTCAAACCTGCATCACCCTTCCTCTTAGAGGAAAGGATCTTTATAAGTAATATGGTTTTTATTTTAAGAAATGATGCTAACAAAAACATAGCATGTTTCAAGATGAAAACAAAATAATGTGACTAAATATATTATAATAATTATCACATGGTTCTGCATGACTTTGTTCCATCCATCTTTGTTCTGAAAAGGCTGTTATCTTCTCGGAGCATGCAGCCCTTTTTGTCTCAATCCGTGACACCTCGCAGAATCAGAAGTTCTATGTGTGAGGTGTGTGTACTTACCCACAGTCACTGTCAGTGTCTGTGGGGAGAAAGGTAGAATGAAGCAATGTGTCTAAAACCACAGGGACATAATTATTCATCGTGGGAGCACATGTGATTAATGTCATTTCCACTTTTCTACATATAAAAAATTTTGGATAAATCTATAGGTCTGTGAATATTTTCAGAGCAAGTTTTAACCTTTGTTTTTCAATGTTCCTTTTTTATAGTATTAAAATAATAAAGGTTAATTAAATAGATGTCAGTTGTTTTTCTTATTGCTCAAAATTTTAATAAGTAAATGAAAAGGTAATCATTTTACCCTTAGCTATTGTAATTTTCCTTCAGTTCAGAGTTTTGAAATTGTTTCTTCTTGTGTTTCCTTTCCAGAAAACAGGAGGCTGTTCTCTTACTTCAGCAGCTGGGCATAACTTCAGAGCTGGGAAAGAGTGATCTCAAGGTATTCGAGGATCTGATACATTCTACGTTCTCGCTGATTACAAGCTGGCTTTTAGCTTAACTTTGTTCAGGCATTGACAGATTATTTGGGAACTCTGCATCTAAGGACTGCAGACACAGCTTTGAAGATGAAAAATCTCAAGAGTATTAGGTTGTGCAGTTTCGAATTTAGCACCACAGGTTTTTGCCATAGACATTGTGAGGCATCAACGGTTCTTCTTCCTATAGTGTGGTGTTTCCTGTCGGTGATAGGCATGACCCTGGCTCTGCCTTCTAATGCCAGTGAGAGCCTGGGCAAAACGCTTACCCTCTCAGTCTCTCCACTCAACTCTGAGAAAAGGATATCATTGGGAAATCTTAAGGGTTTGTTAGACAGATTAATAGGATACTGTAGCGTTCCCTACAGTTCCCTATAGTGATACTAGTGTCACTACCACCACAAATGAAATTATATTAGGCTGTGTTTACTGTTTTTAATGGTGTTAGAAATCTCATATATGATAGTGATAAAGTTATATCAAATTTCCTTAATGATCTTGGGTCATCTTCGAATAGAACTGAATCCAGGGGGGCCTGGGTGGCTCAGTTGGTTAAGCGACTGCCTTCGGCTCAGGTCATGATCCTGGAGTCCTGGGATCGAGCCCCGCATCGGGCTCCCTGCTCGGCGGGAAGCCTGCTTCTCCCTCTCTCACTCCTCCTGCTTGTGTTCGCTCTCTGGCTGTGTTTCTCTCTATCAAATAAATAAAATCTTTAAAAAAAAAAAAAAAGAACTGAATCCAAAAGAAAATCGTCCAACCAAAGTGAAGGACAAGTTACACAAAGACATTCTATATTTAATTGTAGCAGTTAACTTACTACTTGATTATCAATTTTTATAATGAATCCTGGACTGTGAAGTGCTATGTTCACCCATTTAAAAGATTTACAAACCTCAAACACTGTGACCCGACTGACCCCTATCCATTATACATCATTATCCAGTTCCTCTCTGGGGCTAGAAAGAAAGGCGTACATCTGGCTTGAATGTTCCCAATCTCTTTACAGAATGATCCTGTAAAATAGACCACTGTCTTTTAATTGAATCTTTCTTTTAAGTTGCTGAGAATTTCTTTCTCTTTCAGAATAACGCCTTCCTCTTAGGAGAACAGGGAGTGATTACAGGGTCATTTTGGTTACCCTCCGAGGTCTTTCTAAATATAACGACAGATCCCGGAAAACAGCCTGCCTTGTGCTAGTTAACTTAGTCTAAAGAATCAGGGCCTTGAGAGCTTTGATTATCCACACTTCAAAAATGCCTTCCTCTGATCTCCCAACATTTGACAAGAATCTTGATTTGGGGATTAAATATTTTCTCTAATGCACTTCCATTTCCACTAGCTGCTTGCCTTACTCATTTTATTTATGGGCCTGAAATGTAGAACATTTTCCAGTTAGGGGGCATTAAGATTTAACTCAAGAATCTATATATTCTGGAATAGGTCCCAGATGTTTCTGTAGTAGAATCATCGTCTTGAGTTTTTGGAAAGCATTTTGTTGTGTGATACTTTTTTTTTGTAGGTGGCTGAATGCTTAAATTTAACTGAGGATTTTTTTTTTCTGTCAGATTTCCAGTGTGCTCTTGCCAATTCCTGACCCCTTTGATTATCTTCACTTGTATATCCCAAGCAGCTCTCAAAATTAATATGGACTCAGTGAAACATTTTCCCCCTTCCCACCTGCTTGCTTTCTGCTTCTGACGGATTCTTTCTCCTGGAATCAATATTTCAATTAAAGTCATCACTGTCGACCCCATGACTCAAGCAAGAAATCTCCTACCTGACATTGCTTCACCCTCTACATCCTGTCCACACCGGATTCTGGATTTAGGATCATATATGAAAATTCCAAGAACAGTGACTAGGGCATGATGAGGCCAAATATTAACTGCCAGCTGCTACAAATGTTCACAAATGTAAAGATCTTTCCAGTCTCTCCTCTGCCTCCCACCATCACTACATGAGCTCTGACCCCCATGACTGGGCATCAGTCTGTTGCTAGAGTTGGCAGAGCTCTCTGCCAACAGATTCTACTCATTCTGGGTCCCTTGCTCCCAGATTTAGAACTTGCTTCCTGCTCAGTGCACCTTTTAACCTCGAGAATAGATCCATACGCTTCAGTGTGGACGCCACGATTGGGCCTGTGCACCCCTCTTGTGCACTGCCTGCCTTTCCCCACGTGGGCACCTCTGCTTCATTTAGGCGGAATCTCAGGATATTCCAACCCACAGTGGGCTTTTGGGCACACGTGCCTTTGTGCATGCTGTTTTCACTTCTGAGAATACCTTTGCCCTTTTTTTCCCTTGATAAATTCCAGTGTATCTTTCCAGATCCACCTCAGTTTCTGTGTCCTCTGAGAAGCCCTCCCATCCACCAGTGTAACTGGGCTTCCACAGGTCTTAAGTTGTGTCTATGATCGTGCGATATTTAATTACCCACTTATATGCCTGATCCTTCTGTAGATACTTTTGGAACTTTTTTTTAAAATATTTTATTTATTTGACAGAGAGAGATCACAAGTAGGCAGAGAGGCAGGCAGAGAGAGAGGAGGAAGCAGACTCCCTGCTGAGCAGAGAGCCCGATGTGGGCCTCGATCCCAGGACCCTGAGATCATGACCTGAGCTGAAGGCAGAGGCTTTAACCCACTGAACCACCCAGGCACCCACTTTTGGAACTTTTAATTGTGTGTCATTTCTTCCTCAGAAGTAGATTCAGCCAATATTTCCATCAGCTTTGGTGATGACTGTAGTTACTATTCACTGTGCTTAAATTTGAGGTTCAAAAAATTTTTTAAAGATTTTATTTATTTATTTGACATAGAGAAACACAGCCAGAGAGGGAACACAAGCAGAGGGACTGAGAGAGGGAGAAGCAGGCTTCCCGCCGAGCAGGAATCCCGATGTGGAACTTGATCCTAGGTCTCCAGGATCATGACCTGAGCCGAAAGCAGCCGCTTAACCAACTGAGCCACCCAGGTGCCTCTGAGGTTCAAAATTTAAATTACCCCAACCTATTTCCAAGCTTCTAATGTGCCTTTGACTTGGAAATGTGCTTTAAATTTCCAGAGTTGTTCTTTCCACTTCTCAAAAAAGCAGGCAATGAGAAGGAACAGCATCAGCAACTATTTGGTGAGACACAAGCCCCAAATCCAAACCAACACATGAGTGTGTTTCTTGAGAGACCACAGTTAACACAATTAGCAATAGACTGAATCTTTGAGGAGCTAAAGAAAGAGAATGGGGTTCATTTTTAACTCCAGCCAGTTGTGAGCAGGAAGACAAAAGCCTTGGCTTTCTGGAGTGACTTTGTAATCAGAGGTTACCGCAGGCCTGTCAGGACTTTGAACAACTGCCTCCACTGTGAAGATAGGTTTAGCTTGGCGGGTGAGAGCAGGGCTGAGGAAATAGTGACTTTAGCCAGCTTTTATGTCTTGTTTGATCTTTGGCTCACAAAGATGAAGTTAATTGCAGCATAAGCTATTCACTTTATTTTCTAAATCAGTCAATTTTAATAGCAACCTGCTTCTGCCCTGAAAAATGTCCAAAAGCAGTAAGAAAAAGCTGAATATAAGTATGTGTTATGTCGTGAGTCTTGGCTTTTTCTGGGCCAGTAGTCAACCAAATACTTGGCAGTCTCTCTAATCTCTCTCTCTCTATCTCTCTCTCTCTCTCTCTCTCTCTGCTGTCCTAAGCTACATTTATTGTGTATATGTCTTCTGAGTTATAAAAGCGATACACAAATTCACAATAGAAAATTGGAAAATGCGGAACTTCCTAGGAACAAGAAAGCTTCCAAGGGAGGTTCTTAGCCAAAGAGGACCGTTGTTAGTCTCTTGGCTGTTGTCAGCTTTATAGAGTTTTCTCCAAGCAAACATAAATACTTTTCAGATTCCTAAGCAAAATTTTGCATACATAGGAGAATTAATAATGTAGTGAGTTCTCATATATTCACAATCCATATTCACAAATTATCAAGATTTTGGTACCATTGGTTCATCCATCTCTTTTTTCTCTTTCCGTTCCTCTTCCCTTTTGGAAGTATCTGCTAACCACTTTGGAAAGGAAAAGGGGAATCCTGATATGCTAAGAACTAGGGCAGGCAAGCCTTTGCCTGCCAATTTCCCATACCCTCACTTACCTTTTATTAGGGTGCAAAAAAGTAAGGTTTTACACTCAGTTATTGCATTGTACTTTGGGGATAAGTAGCCTTAAAGCTCAAGTCTGTCACATGTTAGATGGGTATTGATTTTTCCTCTTAAATCAATGTTTCCCCAGAGCACAGTTTTATTTATTCATAAAGCTAAGATGATGTCTGACAGGAGTTATAGCAGCGTAAGTCTTTGGTGCAGGCACAATACAGAGAGCTTTTATAAGACTCAAAAATCAATGATGCTGGAGGGTTACTTCATAAGCCTGAACAAGTGCATTTGCTGTGCTTCCAAGTGTGAAAGGAGAATTTCAGCATATGGTTAACTTCCATCCCCTGTTTTTTTTTCTTCATTTTTTTGTGTCACTTTTCAAATGAATCTAAAGGAAGTGTAACTAAAATTGGAACATCAGGTTGGGTAGAATCAAAGCTTCAGCGACAACCCTTGTTGACATCAAATCTGTCAGCTCGCTCCTGAAAGGTGTGCTGGCCTGTTGATCTCAGCCCTGTAACATTGCCCCGTAGCGCAGGGATCCCAGAGCGTGGGTTTTTCTACCCAAGGGACAGATAACACAAGTGTGTTTCTTTTGGGGGATACTTCCTTCACTGTGGAATACTTTTGTCTACTTGGTGGTATTTTAAGAAGATAGGATAACTCTCTGGGGCACCTGGGTGGCTCAGTCAGTTAAGTGTCTGTCTTCGGCTCAGATCATGATCCCAGAGTCCTGGGATCGAGTCCTCCATCAGGCTCCCTGCTCAGCGGGGAGTCTGCTTCTCCTTCTCCCTCTGACCCTCCCGCTATGCTCATGCTCTTTCTCTCACTTTCTCTCTCTCAAATAAATAAATAAAATCTAAAAAAAAAATATATATATATGACTGCTGTCTGCAAAGCAAGGCTGTATAAGTCATGTGTAATTCTGAAGTATTCACCTCTTGTTGATGCATGGGTGTGGGTATTCTTATTTTCTTCTAAATTTTTTAACAGTTGATTTTTGAGTGATTAAAAATTATCTACTTGCTAGAATGTCACCATCTGGAATTTCATTTTATTTTCTCTCTTTAATTAATTAATTAATTTATTTATTTATTTATTGGGCAGAGGGAGCATGCACATCTGAGTGGGGGAAGGGCAGAGGGAGAGAGACAGAATCTCAAGCACACTTCCCATTGAGTGCCAGGTGCACCATAGGGCTCAATCTCATAACTCATGAGATCATGACCTGAGCCAAAATAACCAAATGAGCCACCAAGGTGCCCCTGGAATTTTTAATATTAGTTTTCTATTAGCTCTCTGATCTTTACCTGATAGAACTGGCTAGGGAGTCAGATGACTTGGACACTAGTTTCATCATTTACTCCTGTAGCTGGTGACCCAAGATGAGTTCTTGAGCTTCTCAAAGACTAAAGTTTTCGTTTGTAGTGTCGTTGTGTTTGTTCATTAAAATAAGGGTTAATAGGCCACCTTGGTGCCTCAGTCCTTAAGTCTGTGTTTGGCTCAGGTCATGATCCCAGAGTCCCAGGATCAAGCCCCACATTGGGCACCTTCCTGGGCAGGAGACCTGCTTCTCCCTCTCTCACTCCCCCTGCTTGTGTTCCCTCTCTAGCTGTGTTTCTCTCTGTCAAATAAATAAATAAATAATCTTCTAAAAAAATAAAATAAGGGTTCAGTGAGGGTTTGTGAAATTGGCAGACATTCACTTGACTTCCATGGTCTTCTATATATCAAGAAGTTTTTTTTTTTTCTTCTGAAAGTAACTAGTTGATATTTTTTGAAAGAGGAAGGAAAGAAGAAACAAAAGAAAAAGTGGATAGTTGAAGAATATTTTTTCATGAAAAGCAAAGCTTTTTCCAGTTTCAGTGGTCCACGATTTTCTGTGAAAAGATTTTAGATGATTAACTCAGCTACCAGTAGGCAGTTTCCTTAGAAAGTTCAGAACCATTGAGGACACACCTTGAGTTTAGGAACTGAAAACTTCGCCACCTGCTTCAGAGAGCAGCTGGGTGCCCCGGTCGGGTCTGTAGCTCCCAGGGGTTCCCAGCCCCCCTCCAGAGAGAAGTCTCTAAGACACTGTCCCGTTGGATCTTCCCTGTTTCCTCTCTCCTGGTAGCAGCACTGAGAGCCTCTTCAGAGAGGAGGGTTCTAGGAACTAGAAAGGAGAGGATGTAAAGCTGTGGTTACTGTTCACTGCTGGTCACATTGGCTTTTCTTTGTCTCACTATGGTAGGCATTGACACAGCCTGCTGGCATGTCCGTATTCTAGGGTTTCTCCCATTCAGCTCCAAGAAACTTGCTCTTTATTTCATGAGTATATGGCTCATTTGGCAAAAATGAGACAGTTCCAAGAGCTACTTTTTTGGAGTATCGAGGTTAAGATCTTCTTTTTTTTTTTTTTAATTCAGTTAGCCAACATACAGTACATCATTTGTTTTTGATGAAGTATCCAGTGATCCATTAGTTGTGTGTAACACTCAGTGCTCATCACAGCACTTGCCCTCCTTAATACCCATCACCTGGTGACCCCAACCTCCTACCCCCCTCTCCTTTTTGTAACCTTCAGTTTGTGTCCCAGAGTTTAGAGTCTCTCATGCTTTGTCTCCCTCTCTGATTTCTTCCCATTCAGTTTTCTCTCCCTTCCTCTGTGGTTCTCCATGCTATTCCTTATGTTTCACATATGAGTGAAACCATATGAAATTGTCTTTCTCTGCCTGACTTCTTTCATTTGGCGTAATCCCCTCCAGTTCCATCTTTGTCAGTGCAAATGGTGGGTATTCATTCTTTCTGATGGTGGAGTAATATTCCATTGTATATATGGACTGCATCTTCTTTATCCATCATCTGCTAAAGGACATCTCGGCTCCTTCCACAGTATGGCTGTTGTGGACACTGCTGCTATGAGTTTGGGATCTTATCTTGAGCAGAAACTCAAACTACCTGCCATGAAAAGCACACTACAGGGCCTGTTTGAAGAAGAGGGGGTTGACTGTTTAGACTCTAACCATTATATTAATGGTTTTCTGGACAGCTCTAACAAAGTCCTCCGAAGTCTTCTTGACATTCCTCCCCTATGATCACCTTCATAGTCTTAATCCTATGCTTCTTCCCTATCTTTGAAAATTAATTTTGCACTCCTCCAGGAACCTGATTAGGAAGGTCATTCCCCTTTAGCCCTCTGGGCTTAGCAAGTCAACAGTGGTTACCAGTGGAGTGATAGGTGTCACAGCTAGCTGGCCCTACATCCAAACTGCTAACTCGTGATGATTCTGAGCGGTGGGCCTCTGGGAACAACCATAGTTTCTCCTGATGTTGACATGCTGCTCAGTCACGCCAGGGCCCTTCCTTCTTCGTGTGCCTCCTACATGTCTGCAGACACCAGGGAAGTTGTGCTGATAGCCTCTCTCTGCTGGCGGTTTGAACTATGAAGAATCAGGAAACAGGAGAAGAGACAAGAAAGTAAAACTCTTTCCAAAACTGCATGTAGGGAAATGACCACAAGGCTGAGAATTCACTGAAACAGATTATTTCCCAGTGGGACAGCCAGAAAATATAGAAATTCAGGAGGGGTAAACTGGAGTGGGCTGTTTCATTTACACAGTGCTTTGCCATTGCTCTGTAAATGCCCCATAGCACGAGGCCACGCTGCCAAACATCAATGTAGGAAATTTGTTTTCCCACATTTGAAGGTATATAGTCAACCAAATGTACACATACAATTTCAGGTATTGTTAGGCAGTTATTAAGCCAAAGAGGCTATGTTTGCAGAAGACAAGGGAAGTTTAATTTTTAGTTGAGTGTGTTCTTGAGCCTCTGCTAAAGAAAAACTTTCTGTTTACTTTAACTGGAGACATTTTCCTCTTGAGTGTCTGAGTGTGGTATAGGCTTAGATAGCCGCTCAGAACTGAAGCCAACTGGTGGCGCTGGGGATGGGTGTCATTGCTGTCACAGAGAACTGAGCCATTGCTAATTGAAGTGTCAGGAGTGATAGGATCCAATTATTTTATCGTTGATTGATTTCGAATTGCTTTGTCTTATAATCTTTTTATATAATCTGAGCAATAGTCTGAAGTTTAAATATTATGTAGACCTCCAACACACAAAAAATGGTGAAAAATGAAGAATTGTGAGACTCAATCACATCTCTCCAATTTTCCCACCAAAGATAGCTCTTAAAAAATGCATATCTCAACTTTAATGTTACCTCCTCAAAGAGGACTTCCTCAAGCAGCCCTGACTCAAGAAGCCCTCAAGACACTCACTTCTTAATCCTTGACCTTTTCAATTTACTTCCCCTATATGATACTTTAGGGTTAGTCTTTTGTCAGTCTTCCCCTACAGGGAAGTGAGCTCTGTTTTGTTCACCCTGCATGCTCAACCCTCAGAGCCACGCCTGGCAGATAGATAGTATCCCAATGTTCTGGATCTGCTCATCCTCTCTTTTTCATCTTTGAGACCATTTCATCATCACTGCCTGGAAGCAGGCCCATCACCTTCCCTGGCTGTAGAATCCATAGTATTTCTGTAATTAGCCGGTGTTTGCTTCCAGTTGTAGCATGTGACTGGCACGGTGTTAATGTGGTAGGTATTGGAGGCAGTCCTGTCAACTTTTCCAGCCATAAGATAGCGCTTACAAAAGATTTTGAGAGAGAGAGACACATTTAAGAGTTACCCCTACACTGACATCGATACTCAAGGTCAGTTGGATGGATTGTTCTGCTGTGATGGTGGACTCCAGCAATGACTTGTTGTGGCATCCTTTCTTGGTGGTGTTATTTAATTTACCCCTGGGAATAACTCTTTCCAAAGGAAGGCCTTCTTTTTTTGGAAACAGTCTACTCTTAACCCCCAGCTCCAGCCCAGAAGCCAGAGTCTGATCTTGTTAATGTCTGGGAATATCGCTTTTCCTCTAATGGCTGTATTTTACATGATAATGAATCCAGTCTTTTCTACAAGTCTGCTTCGTTTATGCAAAATGGATAAAAATGGGAACGGGTATGAATCAAAGTCTTCTTTCAGGCAGCAAAGAAGCTACCGTGGGGCCCGCATATCATTTTACGGGCCCTCATGTCAGGCGAACGAAGAAGGTGTGGGTTCTGTGATCATCAGAGGGGATGTTTGTCGGATAGTTTTAGGTGGTGGACAGAAAACAGCTTTTGAAATTCAGGGCCTTTGCTACTTCTTGTCTTAGAAAGGTCGACTTGATTTGGGCCATCTTTTACGCTTTGAAGGAGTCGCCTTTTGTGCAGTGGTGGCCTGAAAGCATTAACTGCACTCCTGCTCACTGATTTCCAATAATATGGAAAAGTTATTCCAAATTGATCTTCGCTATTAACAGAGAAAAGGCAGAAAATTAAATCAGCAAGGAGGTGTATCAAAAGCCTTTTGTAAATGCTGTAGAGGCTGAAAAATCTAACCCTTGAGAGAAATGTATTTTGTTCTGGAAAGAATAGGTTACTTTCCACAAGATGCTAAAATGGAATAATAGCAGGATTTTCAATTCTTACTTTAATTTTGCCATCAACTTGCTGTAATTCACCTTAAGAAAAAAATCAACCTGTAAGAACAATATTCTGGTACTGCTCTGTTTCACTATTACATAGAATTAATACTGCGCATTAATTTAAAGATAATGTATACTAATTAATAGTCCAGCATCTCAGAAGTGCTCATAAAAGATATTTATTGATTTCTGTCTTTGAGCTTTATAAAAAGGTGCTCCAGATCCCTGGAAACAATGAGCTGTTTAAAAATTCTAAGTTAAGGGGCACCTGGGTGGCTCAGTTGGTTAAGCGACTGCCTTCAGCTCAGGTCATGATCCCGGAGACCCAGGATTGAGCCCCACATCAGGATCCCTGCTCGGCGGGAAGCCTGCTTCTCCCTCTCTCACTCCCCCTGCTTGTGTTCCCTCTCTGGCTGTGTTTCTCTCTGTCAAATAAATAAATAAAATCTTTTAAAAAATTCTAAGTTAAGGGTCAGTTTCTCTGGGTGAATAGTGGGAATGAAACTTGGCTTCTCACTAATGGGCACAATTTTGAGTTTGGATCTAATGCCAGTGGTCTGGGGCAGAAGCACAAAAACTTACTTGCTTAGTTTAGACTAATAACCGAGTCTTTTATTCTTTTTCAAAAATTGGAAGTTAGAAAAAAACATTGAGGCTTTTTAAGTAAGATAGATTTGCTTTAAAGAGACCTATTTACAGATCCTGGTTTAGCTTTGGAGAGGTAATAGACTCCTTCAGGAATTCAGTGACCATTCTGGATTTTCTCTGAAAAGGGACACATGCACAGAAAGCTTTGCATATAACTGTAGACTGTCTATAGACCGCCCCCCCCAAGTTGGCCAAGGACCCTTTGGTATCTATCTGTAGAACCCCAAGTAAGCAAACCCCAACTTACACCTCTAAGTAGGAGCTATGGTTAATTTTTGTGCTGTAGGTACTGCTCATTTAATCTCTGACATTAACGTAGCACCCAAGGCATATTTGAATGTTTTGGTGAGTTTTATTTAAACAGAAAAGACATGTATTTAATTTTTTAGCAATGGAGTATATGTTTAAGATTTGATGGCTATTAAAGAAATACTTATAAAGCTTTTATAGTTATGGAATAACTATAGAAATACACAAACACATTTAAAATGTTGTAAATGCTCTTTGCCCTTGTATAACCTGATCATTTTATTTTTACTTGCTCTACTTTTCTGGCTTTTCTTTAATTTCAAAATATTAAATCCATTTCATAGGTAGGAATAATTCATCCCAGCATTCATATTCTCTTGGAAAAATTAAAACTGACCTTAACTCTATTTTAGCAACAATTGATAATTAAATATATTTAATAATTCAGTGTATTTCATGTGATTATTGAACTTCTTTTGGAAAAATACTACGATTGATAAAATAAAATGTAAAAGTTCATTACTTTTTACTTATACCTTAAATTCCCTTTTCTTTTTAGGTTAGTAGCTTTTCTTCTACTTCCTACAGTTATATATGTATATTGCTATGCTAGCCATTGTTTCACATATCAAGGAAAAAAGTAAAAATATATCCGTACTGAACTGAATAGAAATTGAGAATTATATATTTTCAAATTCATATCATATTAATTTGCCTTTTATATGTTCTTCCTGGGTAATCTTATCTAGTCCCAAGATTTCACTGTCACATGTAACTCAGGTTAGCAAACTGTGACCTATGGTCCAAATAAATACATTCTGACACCTGTTTTCTGTAAATAAAGTTTTATTAGAACAGACACACTCATTCGATAGCTGTTGTTTATGGCTGTGTTGATGCTGCAAAGGCAGAGTTCAGTAATTGTGATAGATCACATGGCCTGCAAAGCTTAAAGTATTTACTGTCTCGCCCCTTACAGAAAATGATTGCATACCCTGATCTTGTTCATTACTTTCAACCTTTTTCCTGAGATCTTAATTCCTAGATTTAGCTGCCCACCAGATTTCTTTACCTCCATGCCCTACACCTGCCATAAAGTCAACGTTTCCCAAACTGAACTCTTCCTATGTTTATTTCCCACCCTAATTGTTTCATCTGTCTCTCAATTAATGGCATCACTGTATGTCCAGGGTGCTTCTCTCCTTTATGTTGTTCATGCCTGATCTGTCACCAAGACCAGTCCATTGACTATCCAAAATACATGCACACCTGACAGACAGTAATCTAGGCTTTTAAGTAACTGGTGCTTATCATTCTTATATTCTCAGGTCCCACCTGCAGTTAGACCAGAAATTCCTTTTTTGGCCTTTCAGAAGTTGCCATAGACTATAGTCAGTGAGAATTATTGGCATGTTTCCATCAAATAAGCCATGGAGAGATGGGTCTTTTTCTCAACTTTAGATACTGCTTCACCAGTAAGAATTTAGGAGTTGTAGGAAGTCAGAATATTGTGAAATTTGTACTTTAATCATTTGAATACACTGAAGAGAACATGACCATACGATTTACTGAGTTGTCACTTTAAACATATTCATCAATGTTGTAAAATTAAATCTTTGTTCTTTGTGCATGGCCTCATTGGTTGGGGCATGAGAAGTTAAAACTCTAACATTAGATTACCATTTTTTTTTCTTGGCTCATCCAAAGAACATATTCAGATAACAAATCCATTTCTATTCTCATCAGTATTACTTGAATATTATTTTAAAGCTTGTGATATTATTAACTCTGCATTCTCTTTTATGAGCTTAAAATTATGCCATAATAACTGATGAAGAGCTCAGAAGAGCATGGTAAAAAATAAACTTTGAAATGCAAAAGGATTAGTGGGGATAATAAATCTCCACTCACTTTTAGCAGTTTTGATCTTGGCATTTGTTTTATCCAGCAAACATTATCATAGTACTTTAATTTCTCTATCTGAAAATTATGCAGGAGCAGTCTTTGTTTTCAAGAACAACAGTGATGTTTACAGCATTTAAGTCCAAAGCAGAGGTCATCAATTAATTCTAATCCTCTGAGCAAAGATATTAGCCTTTGTGTAACATTAGGATTTGGGCTTGTTCACACAAAATAATCCCAAGAATAATAGTTCCCTATGCTCAATGGTGATCCTAAAGATTCATATTTTTCTCTGGTGAATGATTATGTAATACATTAATAGGTTTTTCCAAACACTTCCTGAAATTTTAATTATCTGTAGACTCTTTAAGGTCTATTTTGATCAGACATGGAAGAAGCAATGGAGCTCAATTACTATCAAATTAAGAATGATTTTAAATTCTGATATAGAGAAGAATGCCACCCACCAGCAGACTTCACAATGCTTGGGGGAAAAAGGAGGTGGTTGTGGACCTTAAGTACAATATTGTCTCCATGCCCTGTGGGTCAGGTGGTCGGGTGCAGTGACGTGGCTACTGGCTGGTGGCGGTGGCAGCGGCGGCGGCAATGGCAGTGGTGGTGCCCCCAGGACCTCCCCCTGAAGCTGCAGGACACCACATGTGAGATCACTTCCAAGTCTTTAGTGAATGAGCTTCAGCAGGTCAATAATCCCTTCCAGTGATCTTTTTCTAAGAACGAGGCAGTTTGTGCCAGAACAAAGAGTCGGAAGCTTCTGTCATCATATGGAGATCGAGTCCCTTCAGATGAGCCCCTTAACTCTTCTTCATACTTAAAATGGGAAGACGAATCCCTACTTTATGAAAGTTGCAAAGAATGGGAATGATGTTTGCAGAGCCCCTGGCAGATGATAGATGCTCAGGAAATTGTGGTTGTTGATGTCACAATGATAACAAGGATGGTAAGAACAACCACGACCGTATTTGAAGCATACACTTGTTAATTGTATAACATCTCTGTTGGGGGTTTTCTCATGCTGGCTTTGTCACTCACACGCAGGGGCTCTTCTCAGCAGAGAGAAGGACGAGTAATCTCAGTCTTCTAAATAAATGGGTCTTCTCTGGTGCTTTATTTTCCATCACATGAGATCATGGCTTCATGTCATTGAGAAAAATGTGCAAAAGCCAGGCAGATATTCATAACATCTTTTTTTTTTATGAAGACATGGGAACTACATGCCTCAACAGTGAGGATATGACTAAGGATATAAAAAGAGATACTATTTTTATAATTTTTAAATGGTGTATACAGGCTGTTTGGAAACACATAAATGCATATCTGATATAATAACTGAAAATGATCATTATGGTGTTTCTTCTCTGATGGCAACTTTGTAAATATTTCTGTACAATTAGAGACCAAAGGAAACTTCAGAAGACAACAGACAGGGCTTTAATGTTCACTGGTTTCTTTATTTTTTACAAAGTTGCTTAACAAAGTTGCTTATAAAAATTATGAGCTGTCTTAAGCATGTAATAATCTTTATTTACTCATTCTAATGAGAATGTGCATTTCGTGTTCCTAATGACAGGTTTGAAGAGGAACACTTGGGATAAAATTATGTTGTAAATGAGTCCTCTTTTTCTGGGTTGCCAAAATCTGTTACATGATAAGCCAAGAAAGGTGACAAGGTTGAACAGAAGGAAGATTTAGTTTTTTAATTAATCCAACACAAATAAATACATAAGTAGAGACATCGTTCTATAGCAATTTCTGTGACAATTTGGGACCTCGTGGTTTAGAAAAGCTTGTGCAGTCTTTAAAGGGCAGCTGACAGTGATGTATATAAATTAGGACTTGTGTGTTCTCATTTTTCCTTTACCCTTATCACATCTAACAGGGACTCTAGTGCAGCAGCGTTCATTTTCTAGAAGAGAGCCGTGCCCTCGGGTGCTGTGTGGGAGACTTCTCTCGGACTAACATGATAACCTTGGCATCACAGTGGTCTACCCCAGCATTTAGACATTATCAGAGACAACTTATAGGTGGAGAGGGAAATACACACTACCTAAGATATAATGATGCATTTATTAGGAGTTTTTTTTTAAACAGAAGGTGGCCTTTGTCTTAAGCACCTGGGTGGCTCAGCCATTAAGCCTCTGCCTTCAGCTCAGGTTGTGACCCCAGGGTCCTGGGATCGAGCCTGGCATCGGGCCCTCTGCTCCGCGGGAAGCCTGCTTCTCCCTCTCTCACTCCCCCTGCCTGTGTTCCCTCTCTCCATGTATCTCTCTCTGTCAAATAAATAAAATCTTAAAAAAAAAAAAAAAAAGATGGACTTTGTCTCAAGACAAGAAAGGTATAAGGCAAATATAGAGTTACAGTCCTCCAGAGGAAGAAGGTGATGGAAGGGGATGGACCCATAAAACACACTTTGGCACCCCTCTCTACTTGTTCAATTTCAGAAGATTGATAAGCCCTGGAGGGAGGAGGTGGAGGGTTGTGTTTCATTTGCAACGAGCCCGTGTTCTACTGTGTTGCTGCCTTATCAGCAGGAGTGAGGCTACGATTGTGGGGTCACATCACTGGCTCATGGACTCAGTCACCTACTTTTCTTTTTTTGTTGCTTCTTTGGCTTTCTCTACATCATGATTGCTTGTCGTTCTTGCAAGGAAAGTTTCTAGAAGGAAACCTGCCTGAAATCGAAGTGTATTTATGACTCATTAATTAATTTATGGGCCAAGATAGATAAAAAGCAACAGGGGTGCTATTCCTTTCCCTTTCAGGACAAACCATGGGCCTTCTCTCTCATATTTTGACATCTCATGACAGCTGCACTTACGAAGAAGCAGGCTCCCATTAAAATTGCAGCTGGAGAGCTACACCATGGTGCTTGTGCCTGCCTGTGGTTTTAGACGTGTTACAACCCCAGACCTGAGCTTCAGAAAGGGTCTTCTCCAGCGACATTCTCATCACTGTGCCTGTGACTGCGTAAATCTAAGTTTACATCATTAGATATATTTGATGTTTTGGTACATGAATGAGGTAGACTAATTTAAATTCCCATTCATTTGATAGAGGTTTAAAAACTTCATTTAAAAATGCCAAAGGATATTTTTAATTTGGGGTCTCAATTTTAATTGAGACAATTAAATATCTATTTAATTTGAGGATTGAGGAGTAACAGTGAAACATGTTTTTAATTTCTAAAGTAAATGATTAAGCTGTATTAAGTTTAAACAGTCTTCCCTAGCTTTGCTCTTACAGGAAAAATATTTTCAAACTTATTTTTGTTTTTAATCTGTATATAAAATCAAAAGAGTACAGTGAACGTGCCATATGCATGTTAATGACTGGTCCTGTGCCAATTAGGATGACTGGGGAAGAGACTAGGAGCCATTTCTAACCCAGCATCGTTGTGGGGTATATTATACAGTTATTATACAATAACTATTGAATTTCCAACTGGGAGTCAGCTATCTGAAATGGAGTACCAGCCCTGCTAGTCCTTAGGAATATCACTGAACCTCTCTGAGCCTTGGTTTCCCCATTTGTAAGGTGGGGATGATGATATTTATTCTGCTGTTTTAAGGGGAAACTGTGAGAGTCAAAGGAAAAATGTGTGACACATCTTTGAAAACTGGAGAGGGCTTTCTCTAAGTAGTTATTACTAGCATCATTATTGTCTTTCAAGACTGCTTGTTATACCTTGTGTTTGTTAGTTCTAGCATCCAATTAGTATTCCATAAAGGCATATTTCAGTTAAAAATCAGATTGTGTGCCAAAAATAAAATTGAAGAGAAATTAGTAATTTATCACATTAATTGACCTCTAAAGTTTTACTGAAATACTGTGTTTATTTGGACATAATTGTAATCACTTACATATTTAATTTACTTTTGCTTTTTCATGGAGGGATACTCAAAAACATACACTTAGATAACCAAATCATGATTTCCCAAAAAACATGGCACATTGATAGCTTTTTTGTGTATTTGTGAGGTTTTTTATGTTAAGAATGAGGTAAAGTAATGTATAACATGAAAGTGTAAGTTGTGGGTAAATGAAAATTTGGCTTATGATAGATTGCCATTGCCGCTTTGAAAATTAGATTTGGACATACACTCCCTCTTCACTGTGCTATGCTATAAATTCAATGAGGGGGTTTTGTTGAAATAAGACCTTATGGGTTTTGATAAAGAAAATCAGTATACACTTTATCTTTTATTCTCCTTTCTCAGTATGCAGTTAAATTTACTCTATAGGATCACAGCATTTAGCATATATTAATTTTACATTCACCCTGCCTATATTAAACTTTATGCTTAACACTGTTAAGTGATACCAAAAATGTATTAGTAAAGTCGTAAGCATTAGCTGGACTCACAAGTATTATAGTCCTAAGTTTTGTTTTTAATCTTCCCTATATCCTTTATTGGATCATGCATTCATGATTGAAACCATCTAAGCATAGTTTTGCTGTACATTGGGCGTTATGGTGACGCCCTGGATGCAAAGACTTATGAGACATGACCCAAAATTATGTGCAGGCAGGGATATGGGATACAATCTCACATCAACTGTTTAAGCTATCTAATCAGTATATATACTTACGTATATGAATGATGCCCAAGCCTTTGATAAAAACCACAGTAGTGACCTCAGACCCTCCCAAGTCCTGGGGGAAAAATAAATAAATAAATAAGAGGTAAGATAGAATAATTGACAGGTAAGACTTAAATATCACCTTTATACTAGTAAAGGTCAGGTTGGAGTTCAGGGTTTATTTGCTCATCCCAAATCCCAGAGTAGAGGCCACACTAGCAGGACAGGCCTCTCTGTGGGCCCAAAGGAGCCGCTCACACTATGGCATGAAGATCAAAGGAAATCACATTTCTCAGAGGGCAGCTTCACTCCCTAGAGGAAGAAGGGAGTTGCTGAACCTGGGGTAACTCATTCATGGTGCTTCCGGTCATGCATTAGAGAAGTCACTCCGCCTCCCCGTCGTGAGTGGAAAATGGAGAGGTGGAAAGACCCAGCAGTGTTATCTACTTGAACTGTGTAGAGAAAAGGTTCACTTCCAATAGAGGAGAGGTAATATTTGATGCCAAAGGAACTGAGCAGAATCAAAGGACAGAAGGAAGAGTATGTGCTCCTTACAAAGAAGGACCCTCAGGACTTGGTGTAAGCGGTCAGGAGGAAGGGGGTAGAATATTGTGTGATGGCACAGGCAGGGGCGGTGGGCTTGTTTGGAAAGGAGGTGACAGAGGGCTAAGAAGTCCTTACGTAGGAACTGAGGAGCTCCCTCCTTACCTAAGGAGCCTTCAGAAGAGGCGCAGAGTATTTCTTTATGAATGTGTGTGAGAGATGGGTTTTTTTCCTTGATTGCATCCTAGCACATTGACCTCTGAGAATGTTTTTTCATTTATTTGTGTGGTTCTCTCCATAACTTATCTTCGCTAATTACATGTAACTGCATGTATTGAACTTGGTGACTAATCATCAGATTTCAGTTGCTGCAAGTCTCATTTATGGAGTGTATGACCTATAGAAGGACATGTTGCAAAGCAGAATGATCTGCTCCCTTTCCATAATTAAAATCTTTGTGTCTATATGAGAAGCTGCCTGTAAAATAGATGTAGTTCTGGGTAAGTGGGTAAGTGTGTCGATCTGGGTGGGGCCAGCAGAATCCCGCTCATTGAGTCATACTCAGATATGTTCGTGAGCCCATAACCTATTGATTTTGAAGGCTTTTTCATAGTGTACATTTCTCCAAAATAAAGTTCTTAGACATGTGGCCTCAAAGAATGATAACAGTCCATTATGGAATCATTTGTTGCATAGACTTTTTGTTCCATGTGGTAAACCATGTTTGCTCCAAAACAGTGTAACTAAAAAGGGAAAAAAAATTCTCTTCAGATTTTTTTTCCCGGAGATTCAAAGATAACAGTATGCTCTACACTGTAAGCAATTGCTGAGTCTTGGCTGAATGCTCTGGGTATGGAATGGCGGGAGCCAAGAGAAACCAGTAGCTACCTTCTCAAGGGATTTGAAATTTCACTGGGGAAATGTGACAGGCATTTACATTAGAGGTGGTAAATGCAAACAGTATATGAATAAGCCCTGGGATGTCTGTTCTTTGTCATTCTTTGCCTTGTTTATTCAGAAAACTTACTGAAGGATTTGGCAAGTGTTAAAGATACTGTGTCTTTTGTCCGACACTGTGACAAGTGCTACCGCCTTGACTCAGCCCCGAGGTAATTGGATTCACCATTTAACTGATTTCCTCCCCTCTCTGAAACTCTAGAGATTTTAGTAATTCCCTTCTTGGCTATCATGTATCATTTTACCTTAGTTCCCTCCTTGCTCTTATATTTATTGAACTAAATATACCTCTAATATGGCACAGAGAGGAAGAAGAGAGAATTGGATACTTTAAGGCAAAGGAAAGTTTCCGAGGTCTAATTAAGTTGCTAGGTCTCGGCCATAGGACGGTTGGGTACATGAGCCTGATGTAAAATGTCCTGGAGGCTGTCACGTTTTCTTGAGGATGCTGAAAGCATTGCAGGATATGATATTTTCTTTTTTCATGAGTACAGAGGATTTATGTCTTTATTTTCTTTTACCACGATATTTAGCAACTAAAGAGCTGACTTGTTTCAATGGCGATTCCTATGGACTGGATTGAATTAAGTGTATCAGACTTTTTTTTTTTTTGAAACAGCTTTATTGAGTTAAAATTCACATGTCCTGCAGTCCAGTCATTCAAGCTGTGCGGTTCAGTGGCTTTCAGTGTGTTCAGAGTTTCACAGCCATCATTGTCATCAACTTTGCAGCAGTCCTGTAACTCAGAAAGGAAACCTTCATTCCTTAGCTGTTGTACAGTGTCCCCATCTTCCACACTCCCCTCAGCCCTAGGCAACCACTGATCCACTTTCTGTCTCTAATGAACCACTAATGAAGGAAGCAGTCAGCTGAAGCTTCTAAGTGTGACTGACCGATTAGAAGAATGAATCTCGTCAAAAATAATAACAAGCTAGAAAGTGATTGCCTAGTCAGTATCTGGAAGAGGAACCCTTAGCCCTTATCAGTTGTGTGCACCAGCCATTTGTGGTCATCCCTGTCCTGCTCTTTCTACTGATTTATACAAGACGTGTTTCATAGGATAAAGTCTAGGACACATTGCTTAGAGTTCATGGCAGCGTGGGATGTTTACCCCGAAAAATCTTCTTTTGGACATTCTCTGTGTGGGGACTTTGCTAAGGTAATGGGTCTACCCTCAAGGAGCTCATCACAAAGAAGAGCACAGAAGAGAGGGATGGGGGTCTATAAACAAGTAGATACAAAATAACGTCAGAATCCTCTAAATATAGCATAGAGGGTACTCCCAGGACAGTCATTTATGCCTGGGGAGCTTGGTGGGGAAACACCGTGTCCGAAACAGTTCTTGAAGGAGGTGGCTCTAGGAGGTCAGTGAAGGCATGTTTGCAATCTGTGCGAGCATGGGGAAGGGCGCATGGGTCAAGGGACCAGTGTGTTCAGAAGCAAGGAGGTAGGAAGTGTCCTGGAGCCTTTGGACAAGGGCACGCACAGCAATAGGGTGTTGTTCCCGGGATGGTGGGGAAGAAGTTCCTGAGGGCAGTGAGCCACTGCGTGAAAGGTGCTAGGTGAGAGCCAGAGAGTCGGCCTCTGCCCAGGGTATCAGTTTTCTGTAGCTGCTATAACAAAGTGCTACCATTTTGAGGGCAGAGAACCACAACAATCTATTATCTCACATTTCTGGAGGCTAGAATTCCAAATCAAGGTGTTGGCAGGCCCACACTCCCTCTGAAACCTGTGGGGGAAAGGTCTCTTCTTGCCTGTTCTTGTTCTGGTCTCCCCAGATATTCTTTGGCTTGCGTCAGCATGATTTCCGTTCCCCCTCTGCCGTTGTCTTCACCTGGAGGGTTTCCTGTGCTTCCTCAAGGCGTCTTCCCCACCCCATGCATGTCTGTCTCTGTGCTCAGATCTCCCCTTTAGGTAAGGACACCGGTCATATTGAAAAAGGAACCCCCTTCATGACCTCATTTTAACTTGATTACCTCTGTAAAGGCCCTATCGCCAAATGAAGTGACATTCTGAGGTACTGGAGGTTAGGGCACCAACATACATTTTTTAGGAGAGAAAATGCAGCCTGTAATACCCGCCAAGCATTTGGGTGAGACTGAAGGAATTTAAGCAAAGGAGTATAAGTGATTATATTTGCATTTGAGTAAGTCACTTGGTCAGCTGTGGAGGATGAATACTGAGGAGTCAAGAAAAGTTAGGAACCTCTTGGCCTTGTCCAGGCAAGAGATCTTCTGGATCTTATATGCCTGACCAGGAAATACAGTGTTACTTCATTTTTCACTCACGAAATTAAACAAAAAAAAAAAAAAGAGAGAGAGAGAGAAAGAGAGATCCACAAATCCATGGCAGCACTGGAAAGCCAGGCTAGACCTACCACCAGCCCAAAAAGATACTCAGGAACCCCAGAAGGTATTAATATTGGTGGTGAAACCCAACAGAACAGAGAAGTGCATTCTCCTTTACAGCCTTGTAGACGATATAATAACATGACATTGGCTTTAGGTCAGTGAGGAGAGGGAGACTATGATGACAAATACACGTGCCCTTTGACCCTTCAGTTCTGAGTCTGGGAATCTATCCTATCAGCATCCCCACTCGCAACCTGAAATATAAATGCAAGAGCAATCGTATCACATTGTTTCTAACTGAGGAATACCAAAAACAACTAAATACCCATTGGCCCAAATATGGTATCTCCATACCTTTCAATTCTCTGTAGTTATTAAAAGGAATGAGATAACTCTGTAGCGCTAACATGGGAAGTTGCGTAACATCCAACAAATGAGTTCAATGAAACTGTTGAACAATCCCCAGTGTGGGGTGCTCAGTATTACCAAATATGTAACAATAAAGAAAACCAATTGAGATTTTTATATCTTCCCACATCTTTTTTTAAAGTATTTTACTCAACTCTTAAGTGTGCTTACTTACCTTTAGGGAAGGAAATGGGATTGGGGCAGTAAGGTGAAAAGGAACTTTCACTTTTCATATAGGTCTTTCTGTATTCTGTGAATGTTTTTAATAAGCATGTATTATAACAAAACTGAAAATGCACTGTGGCAAACATTCAGGGCTTTAGAACCTATGACATTTGGCCAGTAGGTGAATGTGCTGAACAGCAGGTTGGAAGGGAAAGGGGGGAGTGAGGACTAGAATGGGATAGATTAAATGGGAAGGATGAATTCAAAATCCCTAAGGAACAAAAGGGCAACATTTTATTTTTATTTTTATTTTTTTAAAGATTTTTTTTTATTTGAGAGAGAGAAAGCGCAAACAGGGAAGCAGCAGAGCAAGAGGGAGAAGCAGGCGCCCCACTGAGCAGGGAGTCTGATGCAGGGCTCTGTCCCAGGACCTTGGGATCATGACCCAAGCCAAAGGCAGATGCTTAACTGACTGAGCTACCTAGGTATCCCCAAGAGCAACATTTTGAAGAGAGAGCTCTTTTTTTTTTTTTTTTAAATCAAGCAAACAAAAAAGAAGGTATGTAGGGGGTGCCTGTGTGGCTCAATCGGTTAAGCATCTGACTCTTGATTTCAGCTCAGGTTATGATCTCAGGGTCATGAGATCAAGCCCCGTGTCAGGCTTTTCACGGGCATGGAGCCTGCTTAAGATTCTGTCTCTCCCTCTGCCTTACCCCTGCTCTTAAAAAAGAAGGTATGTATCTTACTGTAAAAAAGATCTGGGGTTACAGCTTGAGAGGTAAGATTTCTGCATTTTCAGCTACCATTGGCGAAGCCCTTCACTGTGAGCATGGAGCACGATGAGCAGAGAGTTGGTTGGAGAAATTAGTGTCCTCCCCAGAATCACTTCCCCCAAAGAGTTTATAAAGCCACCTGTAACTTAGTGCTAGCTGTCTATGGATCACAGTTAAGATAACACTCTTAGGGGTGAGTGCCTATCTGTGAAATGGGATGGAAAACTTTCCCCTTTAACTCATTTATTCCTCCCACTTTTCCTTCCTTTCTCTCTTTCCTCCTTTACCCTCCTGTCTTGCATGCACACATGCCCCCCACACCCACCCACGTCCTTGACACAAATCTGCACAAGTTAAAAAGATAAGAAACTAATAGAAGACAGTGACATCCAAATAAGATAAACACCTCCAGATGATGATAAGGAAAGAGATCTGCGAAAAACACGATGTGAAAATGTTGTGGCTTACTTACCATACAAAATGTGAAGGTAATAGTAATACAGCAGAAAGCTTGAAAAACAAGTGACAATAGAATTTCCAACATCCGCCCATGCTTACTATTTATGAACAAAATACTGTTGTCTGCATTAGTGCATGGAAGCCTTATAACAACACTTTGAAGAAGGAAATGCTTCCATCTCTTTACAGAAAGGAACACTGAGTCTCAGAAATGGGCAAGAAAGGCAGTTAGGTCTCAGAGAGTATCTGCTACCATCTCAGCTGTCTTTTTTATACAACACTCTCGTGTCTGACATCCCCCATACCACACCGCTTTGTCTCTCAGGCTTAGCCTTTCAGACATTATCCTTTAAAAATGTGTGTTGTCAGCTGTCCTAACTTGGAAGAATCACAGAAGTTAGCAAAGTATATTGATTTGTGTCATTTATTGAGTGGAGTGGTCCTTTGGACAACAACAAAAAGCTTGGTAGGAAAAATGGAATAGCTTGTGCCTTTTTGTGGGGGATAACCGACAATAGCTTACAAAATAAAAACGTAGAATTTAATTCCAGAAATAATTGTTTCCTCATTCGTGATTCTAAACACATGCAGTACAGTCCTAAACCGGGAAATGGTTTCAGTGTTTTAGCGAGGCTCTGAGGTATTTCCTGGTACTAGGGCTATCGGTATTGGTGATGTTTGTTCAAATGAAGAAATATCTGTTAACTCTTCCACGAATTTATAGCAGGCAAGCCCACTTTTCCATCAGAAGGTAGAAAGCAGAGAAATCATCACCATATAGATTACCTGCAAGAGGGAGAAGTCTACTAAGAAATTCTTTCACTAATAGATGTTTACTTTTTAGAAGTTCCCAGAGATGACATTACTCAGCTGCTCTCTTCCCCTCAAAGTCATCAAAAAGCTACAATGTACACATGGGAATGGAAATGTAAATCAGCACCTGAATATCCAGGGGCACAACAGCCCCCAACAGAGACTTGCCTGGCTCCTCCAAGGACAACACGAC
>PITA01003082.1:0-146025 GCA_004023965.1 Spilogale gracilis | reverse complement strand
TGTTCCAAGAGTCATTGTTTATGCCCCACACCTAGTGCTCCATGAAATATGTGCCCTCAGTACCCACCACCAGGCTCTCCCATCCCCCTACCCCTTCCCTCCAAGACCCTCAGTTTGTTTGAGTCCAGAGTCTCTCTTTCATTTCTCTCCCCGAATTACCCTACTTCCCATTTACTTTCCTTCTCCTACTGTCTTCTATATTACCTCTTATGCACCAAAGTGCATGTGATACTTGACTTTTTCTACTTGGTTTATTTCACTCAGCATAATCTCTTCCAATCCAGTCCATGTTGCTACGAAGTTGGATATTCATCCTTTCTGATGGAGACATAGTTTCATTGTATATATGTACCACATCTTCTTTATCCATTCATCTGTTGAAGGGCACCTTGGTTCTTTCCACAGTTTGGCGATTGTGACCATTGCTGCGATGAACATATGATACTTCTTTTCACTACATCTGTATCTTCGGGATAAATACCCAGTAGTATGCATTACATTCTTGTCAAAGAAATCTGGAAGTGCACAGCTATTTTTTAAAGTTTAAAAAGTAATTTATCAAATTAGAACTTAATGTAAGATTTGCTGGTTTCTTGTAATTACTTGAAGTTCTTTCTGGTTTAAAGAAGGTCATAAACTGGTAGTATGAAGTTCTCCCAAAGGCATTCCCTTTTCAGCATTTCAAACACCCACTTAGGTATCCTTACACAGAGAGAATTATTTCATGACATTTTTTTTTCTTTCTCACCATAGTTTCCAGTCCACTGCTGGACCTCCATGGCAATGGAACAGAATAATTAATATTTTTTTCTAAAATTTCAAGGCTTCAAATTAGGGATCAAGAGTAAGCTCTTCTCAATAGAGGACTGGTGGGTCTGGAATTTAATTAAAATTCTTCTAGTGGTCTGAAACATTCTCAGTTTTTCTTCTTTCATCTACTTCTGGGAATTAATTTAAAATTTAAATTTCTTTCAAGGAAATTCTTCAATATCACATTTGAAAGTCAATTACATTTATACTAAAGATACAAAACTATTGGAAATAGAGAATTTGAAAAATGGAATGCATTCTTAAAATACAAAAAAAAAATGACTATGTTGCAACGTCTCTGTATGGGGTTATTAGAATGTAGACTTCCCAGTGCATTCTTTTTTTTTAATTATTATTATTTTTTTTATTGTTACTTAAATTTTTTTCCAGTGTTCCAAGATTCATTCCCCATTCCCCACACCCAGTGCTCTATGCAATAGGTGCCCCCAGTACACAACACCAGGCTCTCCCATCCCTCCACCCCCCTCCCTCCAAGTCCCTCAGTTTGTTTCTGTGTCCAAAGTCTCTGTTGTTTCGTTTTTCTCCCTGGATTACGCTACTTCCCATTTACTTTCCTTCTACTGTCCTCTAGGTTACCCCTTATGCATCACAAATAAGTGAAACCATATGATACTTGACTTTCTCTACTTTTGCCAGTGCATTCTTAGTCGCAGCTCAAGAAACATAAATTTGTAGCAAAGTGGAACCCAATTCCCACTGAAATTCATTCTCATTGAAATAACCCAAAGAGATGGTGTCTTAGACATCCCAAATATAAAATGACAATTTTGTATTATTAGCTCTAAATAGAAAGATTGTAGTCTTGGAGGTATTTTCTATTTTCTTAGTAGATTAATGTACTTCCCACTGAAAAAAAATGGAAAACATGTATTGTGAAGAATAAGGAAACTGGAGATATTTCACCTGGATCAAGAAAGACCTGAAGGCCAGGAAGGCTAGCATGGAAGCCTTCTTCAGTATTTGAATGTCTGGTATGTAGAAAATGTTGTACGTCCTTTCTGTCTTCCACGAATATGCAGAACTAGTATTAATGGATACAAGTCAGAGAAAGAGGCATTTTTATTCAATATGAAACATTAGAATTATCTAATATAGAGAAAGTTTGTATCAAAAAGTAGTGAAAACTGGGTGAAAGTCAATCAAGAATCTGTAATGAGAGAGATTTCTCCAATGAGAGAGGCCTGGGAGTGTCCAGCCCTTAGGATCTTGTTCGACGCTAGAATTCTTTGCTTCTTGTCTTTAGATACACTGTGAAATAATATAAGCAAACTAGCATCTGTAAGTTAAAAAAAAAAACAACTCTGTAAACTGGTTCTGTGCCTATTATTTGCTAGAAGCGTGACTTGATATAACACAAATAAAGAAAAATGTTTCATAAGAAATTTTAAAATGATAAATTGAAAATAAGCATGTAAATTTTGACTTTTAAAAATATCAGCTGCTGGTTTATTTTTTCTTTTCTTTTTTTAATCTAGATGGAGGCTGGAAAAATATAAAATGAGGCTGGAACATTTTCATATATTAGGAAGCAGCAGGTGTTTCATAGATGATTGAGGACATGTCAAAAGAATACAGAAGCAAGAGAGACTTTGGACACAGAGACAAACTGAGGGACTTGGAGGGAGGGGGTGGGGGGATGGGAGAGCCTGGTGGTGGGTACTGAGGGCACTTATTGCATAGAGCACTGGGTGTGGGGAATGGGGAATGAATCTTGAAACACTGGAAAAAAAATTTAAGTAACAATAAAAATAAAAATTAAAAAAAGAATACAGAAGCAAGCTTGAATGGAGTTACCATTGGCCAAATTGGTGATGATCTGAGCATCAAAATGGTTGACAAAAACAGATTATACCACACTGAAAAATAAAAGAAACTCTGAAACCATATTGTTACATATAAAAAGGTGAATTAATTGAAAGTTTGTTGAGGAATAGAATATTGAAATAGTATGGACAAAATTCTTAGTAACTATAAAAAGCAAAGGATTAACTTTGCAGTGGAGATGTCTACCTTAATCAAATGATCAAAATGAGTATCAGCAGCATGGAACTAGTAGAAATCATATACTATATAACAGGACGTAATAATAAGAATGTGGTGATATCAGTGATGCATAACCTGAGTCTAATCATTGGGAAAAAGAGTAG
Organism: Spilogale gracilis; assembly: GCA_004023965.1. Classification (NCBI taxonomy): domain Eukaryota; kingdom Metazoa; phylum Chordata; class Mammalia; order Carnivora; family Mephitidae; genus Spilogale; species Spilogale gracilis. Next base: position 143,047 of record PITA01003082.1, on the reverse strand, counting down.
ATAAACCCAATTTGAGAGTCGCTTCAACAAAATAAGTGACTTGTAATCTACCAAAGTGTTATGATCATAAGAGTTGAGGAACTGTCGCATGTTCAAAAAGACTAAAGTGAAATGGCAACCAAATATAACGCATGATTCTGAACTGGTTTCTTATGTTAATTAACATCGTTGAGACAACCAATAAAATTTGAATGGGGTCTGAGGATTAAATGGTAATAGTATATCAATGTTACTTTCCAATTGTGATGCTCATATTGTGGTTATACAGCATAACATTGGTAATGGATACATGCTAAAGTATTTAAGAATGTTGGTGCATCATCTTGACACTATGCACTTAAATAGCTCAGAAAAACATTCTACATGTTACGTACTTCCAATTTTTTTGTAGGTTTGTGATGATGTACAATGATAGATAATAAATAAGTGATAATATTTAATCATCATATTAATATAATTCAACTTTGGGCTTAAGATATGTAAGGGCTGTGGGGCACCTGGATGGCTCAGTGGTTAAGCTTCTGCCTTCAGCTCAGGTCATGATCCCAGAGTCCCGGATCAAGCCCTGTATCGGGCTGCCTGCTCAGCGGGAAGCCTGCTTCTCCCCTCTCACTCCTGCTGCTTGTTTTCCCTCTCTGGCTGTGTTTCTCTCTGTCAAATAAATAAAATCTTAAAAAAAAAAAAGAAATATTTTTAAAAAAAGATATGTAAGGGCTGTTATTGATTAAGTTTGTCTAATAGCATATATTCATTTGTTATTCATTGTCATGGAACTTAACATGTTTGAAAGTTTTTCAGTCAAGGATCAATGATTATCTTTCATCATCATAATTATTTTAAAAGAAACTTATTTTAACAAGAGATTTTTGGGTAAAGAAGGGAACAGGAGGACCTTAGCTTATTCCTGTGGTATAATACAACCATTACAACTAACCATTCATCAAATATTTATTGAGTAATGTTTGTGATCCTGCATAAATTATGTGCTAGAGCTACACAGATAAATAAGACACATCTATATCCTCAAGAATTTCATAATTTAGTGGGTAAAATGAACACACAAATTATGGTACATAGAGATAAATGAAATAAGAGGTATGCAACAAAGAATCATAGAAGAATAGAGTACAGATACTAAACAAATCCACATCCCTTTGGAAGAAAGATCAGAATAAATAGGACCATTGCTCAATTCCAATTCTAATATTAAATATCAATTATTTTTATTAGACAATGTAGGAAGATTTGAGAGAAGACTACATATGAGAATGTTGTATCAAATAATATAGCGTCTTCATTTAACAACATAATTTGGTGTTCAGGATATCTGAATAAGGCTGTCTCGATCTATAGTATTTAAAGTAAAACAACTACATTTACTATTCATCGAAGACTTACTGTGTAGCAGACAATGCCGTCAGCCTTTTATTTGTATTAATTATTTGATCCTCACCATGATCCCTTGAGGCAGGTGCCATCATTGTACACTTTATAGGTCCTAAACTTTTCTATCTACACATATTCACATACTAATCTTATCTAATCTTATTCCTTTAAATACTACCCATATTATCTACATGCTGAACTGACTTATTTGTATCTCCAGTTCAGATCTTTTGAGCTGAATTTAACACTCATGAATCTTTCTGCCTGGGATGTATAATAGGCTTTTTGAACATAGCAAAAAGAACTGGCTTCAATCCTTATTCAACAAATGTGTTCCACAGCCTTCCCCCAGTAGTAAATGTAGACCATGTTTCTGCTTAATCAGACCAAAAATTGTTGAGTTATCCATGACCATCTTTTCTCATTGCCCTCATTCTGCAATTCACTCACAAAACCTACTGACTCTATTTTCAAAAATGTATTTCCAGGACTGAACTCTTACTATATCATCCTTGCTACCATATGGTCAGCTTCTCCTTAAACTCTTGGCTAAATTTTTGTAGTATCCCCTTAACTGATCTCATGCTTCTGACCTCAGCCCATTTCAATCTATTCTTTTCTTTTTTTAAGATTTTATTTATTTATTTGACAGAGAGAAACACAACTAGAGAGGGGAACACAAGCAGAGGGAGTGAGAGAGGGAGAAACAGGCTTCCTCCTGAGCAGGGAGCCTGATGCGGGGCTCGATCCCGGGTCGCCGGGATCATGACCTGAGCCTAAGGCAGATGCTTAACCAACTGGGAGACACCCAGGCGCCCCTCAATCTATTCTTAATACAGCAACCAGAGTGATCCTGTGAAAACATAAGATCACAATTCTCCTCAAAACATTTTCATTGCTTCCCAACCCAATCAAATAAAACCGAAGTCCCAGAAATGATCCAGAAGGCCCTAAGGGGCCTGTAACTTCTGTACATTCCTCTTCTCTTATGTTGCTGGGAATTTTTGCACTTGCTCTTTCCTTCTTAGAAAGCTCTTTCCTCTGTATTTGAAAACTCTTCTTCCTCTCCTTTTAGGGAGATTTTCTCAAATACTATATCCTCGGTGAGGTCTTTCCTGATGTCCTCATTAAAAATTCATGCCCATTTACCCCTACACTCCTTATCTGTCTTCCTTATTTCCTTCTTTTTCCTCAGAAAATTTTACAAACATTCTTCATGTTTTGTTATTGTTGTCTATGGTCCACCTTCTCCCACTAGAATGTAAGCTCCATGGCAAGAAGAACTTTCTTCCATGTTGTTCAGTGCTTTTCTTGAGCACCTGATGCAGTGCAGGCACATATCAGGCACTTAATAAATACTTCTCAAGTGCTTTGACAAACTTGAACAAACTTGCCTCCTAAAGCAAGGGGTAGTATCAGGGCTGAAACCCAATAGTCTGATTCCAGACTGTGCTCTTCCTTCTTGTACTGTAATTCAGAGATTACCTTTAGCTCATCTCTGCCTCTATCCTGAATACCCATTCTTTCTGCCACTCACAACTCTGACAGCTTGCAAATTGAACTGATAAATGCAGATTGCTGTTGCTATAGACAGCTTTGGTTTAAGAGAGGATATACTCTTGGAGCAATTTATAAGACATAAAATTGGGAGATCCTTAACTGTATAAGGTCAAATCCTGACAAAACTTCATATGGTTCTAGAGTCAGAACCTGAAGTACAGATATGAAATCCAATAAATGGTTTCCAAGCACTAGAAAGTTTTATGTTTTACAGATTATCTGTAACACACACACATACATGCACACACACACACACACACACACACACACACACACACATTTCACCACGCCTCTCCCCCTTAAATTGGCACTGATATACCATAATATTCTACTCCCTAAACATAGACACACCTGCATAGGTTAGTATGAGAGCCAAGTTGACAGCATGTTTTATGCATTGGCTTATTTCTTGGCCAAAGATTTGTTTTCTGTCACAAAGACCAGGCTTTGGAGCTGTTTTTAATGCAACATAATAGAATACATACAGAGAGATTTCAGCCAACTGAAAAAGTGTATATTGAACACCTCCTCTGTCCAAGGTGCAACGAGGCTAGAAAGAAGGGTAAAACATAACCGTGTTGAGACGTGGTTTTCAGTTTGAATGAGGAGAGAAAACTAATATACATGTAAAATAATGTTCAAAAACTTAAGAAACAAATTCTATCCTGACTGGAGAGAATTAAGATAAAATGATAAAACTATGCAACAAAATTGTTAAGAAAGGCTCTGTGGAGGAATGAAAAGGAACACTTAGTAAGCACCTGCTATGCGCCAGATGCTTTGCATAGATTGCCTCACTTAATCATCATAGTAACCATATGGGGTCTGAGTTATTATGTTATTTTTATAGGTGAGGAAATTGCATTGAGGTCAGTCCAGCAAGAATTTATTGCGACCTTATTGCAATCATTTTGTATCTTCAGCAGGGAACACAATGCCAAGCTTGGCTGAAGATACAAACTGATTGCTTTCTACCTCTTATGAAATCTGGATCTTGATTGAGGAGACTGGTCACAAGATAGGTGAACGTAACTTCAATTTAATGTTGATCCATACTAATAGGACTAAGCTTACATTCTGTGGTAACAAGAATCTTCTACCCCAAAACAAGGGTCCCAAGGAGGTTTTTCTGGAAGCAGTAATGCCCGTGTTGAATCTTGAATAATAACAATGTTGAAACTGATTTTCTCGACAGAGGGGATTGCAAGGACAGAGTCCCAGAGTTTTGATTCTGTATGGCATGTGTATTAGTCAAAAGTCTGCTGTTACAACAACAAACCCCAAAATGTAGATTGACTCAAACCTAATAGAAGGTAATTTTTTCTCATCCTTGTACTACCAAAGCAAGTGCTCCTGATATCAGAAAGTTTCCTCATATAGTGATGATTCGGGGGCCCCGGATTCTTCCATATTAAATCTCCACCATCATCAATGTGTGGCAATGTCTTCAAGCTTTCAAGCAAGTTGAAAGAGGGAGAAGAGAACTATGGGAGGTTTTCATGCACCAATTCTGAAAGTAAGTGACCTCACTTCCATTTACCTATAACACTGGCATGGCCACTCCTATCTGCAAGGGAGGCTGGGAAGTATATTCCATCTTTTTACACAGAAAGGAAATTGCTTTCATGAATACATAATGCATCTGCCATCATGCATGAATTCTGTTATTGCTACAGAATAAGATTCAATGAGAGAGAAAGCAACAGTCTATCATAGAGAGCCTTTTATTTCATGATAAAGAGCTTACTCATTTTCTAGGAATAAATATGCAGGTAGTGATAGTTAAAACTAGCCTGCTAGATACAGATTATCTGTAACACACACATATACATGCATACGCACTTAGAAAGTGTGAGGAAAGTGTAGAGGATAGTATCCTTGGAATTACAAAGAGTTAAGAAACAATCAGAGGAAAAGTACTTAGGAGGACTGACCAGGAATAGATGAGCATGACAGTATCAGGAAACTATAGCATCAAGGTTAGAACTCAAGGTCATAAACAAAATCAGGATGGAAGTAAGTTATCAGTAGTTCAAATGCAGGATGATGGCTTTTATAATTTAATGAACATTAATTGTTTGAATCGGAAAAAGGTATTAGGCCAGAAAGGAAATCAGAAATGGAAGAGAGCATGTCATCTTGGGACATATATATTTCAAAACACTAATGATGTAATGGGTCTCATCTGATGTGAAGTTTTGATCATAAACTGTGTTCTGGACCCAATTCCACTGAGTGCTGAGGTGAAGTGGTTGTCCACTCTATCAAGCAATGTTATGGACACCCGTTGAGTGTCCTAAAATTCAACTCAATTCTGACATTACCTAGCCAGAGATAGCATCACATTCCACAGGTTAGGGGTTCAATCCCAAAACACTGCTACCTGCCCCCAACTTCAGATGCCAGCCAAAAATCCAGGTTGTTACCTGATACTTGTGATAGGCCTGCTATAAATTAGAGGTTCTTAAGATCCCCTCCTCAGTTTCTTTTTTTTTTTATTAGCTTTATTTTTTTTATTGTTACTAAAATTTTTTTTCCAGTGTTCCAAGATTCATTCCCCATTCCCTTCCTCAGTTTCTATTAATTTTGTTCTAGCAGCTCACAGAACTCAGAGAAACATTTTTCTTACAAGACTCCAGTGTATTATAAAAAGATAGAACTCAGGAACAGCCAGATGGAAAAGATGCAGAGGGCAAGGTATGAGGAAAGGGCACAGAGCTTTCATGCCTAATCCAGGCATACCACTCTTCTGGCATCTCCATGTGTTCACCAAGAGGAAGCTCTCTGAACACTGTCCTTTTAGGGGTTTGTAGAAGCTTCATTACTTACTTAAGATTGATTAAATCATTGGCCACTGGCAATTGATTCAACTTCCAGTCCTTCTCACCTCCATGGTGGTTGGAGCTGGGGGTCTGTGGAATGGTACCAACAGTTTGCACCCTCTAATTGTAAGTTTGGTAGCCCTGGCAACCAGTCCCCATCCTCAGGGCACCTGAGGGCTTTTCAAAAGCCACCTGATTAACACAAGAAAAGAGAACCTGGCCATTCTTATCACAGGAAATTCCAAGTGTTTTAGGAGTTTCAGGAACTGGGTTGAAGACCTAACCTATATTTCTTATTAATAAATCGTGAAACCACAGATAATATCAAATTCAAACTGAATTTTAGTACTCTTATTCTGACCCATCTCCACGACATTCTGTGTTTTGTATTGATATCCCCAACTTTCTCTTTGTAGTACAACGTATTCCATGCATACAGCAATGATTTTTCTTATTAGAAGAATGCACTATGATTCCTCTTTTTGGAATATTTTTCTTCCAAACTTCTTGGGAAATAACAATCCATTCCCTTTGAAGGATGACAAACATCAAGATGGGGTTTCTGTGGGTGGAGGTGATAGGCTATTGGCTATGAAATCAGAAACTGATGATAGTTCTCTTCATCCATGAATGACTTTTATTCACTGAATTGACTTGCATTATTTCTTTCACATGCAGAACTCTTTAGTTATGTTAAAAAAATAAAATAAAAGACAACAGACCCAAAATGGAGTCAGGTGCACTAAATCCACACAACTTAACAAAACTGTAGTTTCAACTTCTCCCAGGAATGTAATCTTAAACGAGCATATCTGGTCACTACTAGTGAGGTAATATACCTGAAAGAAGACCCCCACCCTCCTCCAAAAGAATATGCTCATTTCTGCCTATGAAAGTTCCCTCTTTTTTTGAAGAATTTATTTATACATTTTACAGAGACAGAGAGTGAGAGCATGTAAGTAGAGAGAGGGACAGAGAGAGAGGGAGAGAGAATCTCAAGCAGACTGCAGTGAACATAGACCCTGACATGAGGCTTGGTCCCAGGACCCTGAGGTCATGACCTGGGCCAAGATCAAGAAGCAGACGCTTAACCAAATGAGCCACCCAGGTCTCCCGTTTTGTTCAGCTCTTCTGAGTTCCTTTTTATTTGTTGGATGGGATACTACTCAATTCATGAATCACTAAATAAAGCCAATGAGATCCTTAAAGTTTACACAGTTGAATTTTGTTTTTTAACATATTGATGTCATAGTCTTGATTTACATGTGAGAATTGAACCAGCTTGCTGAGGAACCATAGCTAATAAATGACAAACTAGATTTCAATCTATAACCATTTCAATAAAAATTCCAGTTCATTCCATTGTTCCATTCTATGTTGGTCTATAGGATGAATAAGAAGGAAATTACATTTCATAAGCAATTATTAATCAGCCTCTTGTAAAGTGATTTTTATTTCAATAAAAAGAACGTCTTTCCAGTGTACCTGGATGGCTCAGTTGTTAAGCATCTCCCCTCAGCTCAGGTCATGATCCTGGAGTCCCAGGATGGAGCCCTGCCTCGGGCTTCCTGCTCGGTGGGAAGCTTGCTTCTCCCTCTCTCACTCCCCCTACTTGTGTGTTCCCTCTCTCACTGTGTTTCTCTCTGTCAAATAAATAAATAAAATCTTTTTTAAAAAAAGGTCTTCTATAATATTTTCTATAATAAAAAGTCATTATCATGTTTTTTTTTAATATGGGCTAGTTTATTTAATTGGTTAAGTACAGTGTGCTTCTCAAGTGTTGTCTGCTTGATGAAGATATGATGTAATTTTCACTTTTACTACTGCAATAAGCTTAGCATTTAGTAACTGAACTTAATATATGGAATTGCATTTTAAACTATATGTAGTATTAAAAATATGCTGGAACATACTTCAAAATATTTCCTATACGTTAGTAGCATATGATCCTACTGGACTATACACTTTATATATGAGGAATCTCTGACTTCAATATTTTTCAACTATACCATATCTCTTTCTAAATGAAGTGTTTCCTCTATAAATGTAAACTGCTCTATTTTTTCATGTTTTCCTCATTTTCAGAGATTTTTCTGCAATTCCACTTCCAAGGTTTAATGCAAGCACAGCTGTGGTTTTTAAGAGGTGTTTATACCACTTCTTGTACAAAGTTCATCCATCATTTTCTATACACATAGTTCAAGAATTAAAATATAGAATGACAATGGCAAATTCATTTGACACCAGACAGGACTCCAGAAATGCAACACACATAAGGACAAGTTGACGTCAACTGAATCTAAACATAAACATGAGGAATATGTCCACATGTCATTTTGCTCAAATGAGTATAAAGATGTATAAGATTTTAGTTTGCATGTTTAATATTGAATATAAGCTCTATGTTGAAAAGAGGATATTAAAAAGGATTGAAGTACAAAAACAAAATATATATTTCTCTTTTCTTAAATCACTGTTTTCCAATGAGTTGACATTCCTATATCCCATCCATTGGTTCAAGAGGATCTTTTCAGAGAATAGAAGATCTCATGCCCCAAGTCTTTCAAAAACCCTGGTTGAATGCCTTTTTTACACACAAAATAATACTAAAACTGCATTACTAAGCATCCCTTCATGAGTGGATATGATTTTTTAATTTCAGACTTGTCTCTTATCCTTTCCCCATGGTGAAACCATCATGATATTTAATATGTCCCAAACATTGTATATACAATCAAATTATGCACATACCAATTATGCATGTATGAGCAAAGCATAGACCCCAGCACCAACAACAAAGACATTTTTAATAAAATCTATCAGGAATGCTTATCATCCTCTTCAATGCTTATCTACTTATTGGCCATGCTTCATACTTCAGCTTAAACACAACCTCTATCTGAAGCCATCCTATTTAGTGCAGGCCTACCTTCCCACTCCACTTCTACTACACTTACACTCTCATCAGATCTCTACTGTAATGCATTATGCATTGCTTTGAAAGTTTGTGGCTGCTATATCTCTCATTGGACTATGAGTCTTATGTAAATGGAGAGTACGTCTTATTCTTCAGATCCCTAGAGATCAACACAGTACTCTCAATTCCATATCTGAAATTTTTTCTTGGTAGAATCCAAAAGTCTTTTAGATTTTAGAAAAAGAATTGGATCTTTACAATGTGTAATCTATAAGATCACAATCAGGTACTGGATACTGCACCCTGTAATCCCCTGTAATCACCATAATATTTCTGCAGTAAAACATAATGTGGCAATAGTTAGAGCTGTTTACCAAAAATATTTCCAGTTCCCTTCTCTACCAGAGGTAGAGTAGCAGTATACTTTCTGTGGCTGAGAGGAGCCATGTGGCTAGTTCTGTTTGTGAATGGAAGTGGTGTGTATCATTTCTAAGATCAAGTATTAATTAATTAATGGGAGATTCTCTCGATACTTTCTCAGTCCAGGTTCTTGAGTGACCATAGTCAAACCATAGTGGACATGTTGTTTTAAGTCACTATATTTGGAGGTTGTTTATTACTGCAGCATAAGCTAGTTCTTCCTGATGGAGAGACACATAAATAAACATACTTGGTGGACAAAAAAAAAAAAATGGTTACCGATATCATATTCTTTCAGATCATGTTTTGTAATCAAGTGATTTATTTGGTTATATTGGGCTTTCCTACCAAATAAGTTATAAAACCTTTCAATTTTCAGGGTTCATAATTTTAGAATCATGAAAAGGGAACTGTAAGCCAATCTATCAAATTGATAACAAGCAGTATAGCAGAAAACATTAAAAGGGTGGGGGAAATCTCTGAAAACATTAAAAGAAAGGGAAAAAATAAAAACATAGGGACATAAACGTTTTGATATTTTATATGATTCTCTTATAAAAACTACACATGAAAATACTATGAAGAAAATAGGGAAGGATGGTAATACAAATTTTTGCTTTTATTTTTATATTTATCATCACTGGAAAGTAATATATAGAAAAAACATTAGATTCATGTGTAACAAAGGAATCATTCACATGAGGAAAATTTCCCACACTTTCTTGACTTTTGTATATATAGGTAAGATAAAAATAGAAATCATTTTCCTTCTGTATATGTAATTTCCTTAGATAAGTTTCTTGAGTACTACTTCTGCATAGGTATTAATTAATTAGTTAATTAATTTAAGTATAGTCAACACACAATGTTACATTATTTTCAGATGTACAACATAATGATTCAACATATCTAGACAAATGTATCGTGTAGCTACCCTCTGTCAACATATTACACTCTTCTAATACCATTGATTATATTCCCCAAGCTGTACCTTTCATCCCTGTGACTTACTCATTGCACAGTTAAAAAGCCTGTGTCTCCTACCCACAACAGGAAGTACCATTTTTAAAACGATACATGTATTAACCTATGGAAGCATAAACATTACTTTGTGGGGTATTATTATTAGGCCAATTTAATAACACTAGGCAAGGAATCGAAGCAAAAAGAAAACCAACTTGTCTAAGATCACATATCCAGGTAGTTTGACCTAAAAACATGTGCCCCTAACAACTACATTATGGAAATGATACAACTCTCAACTGAAGGAAACAAAGAAGACCCACAAATATTTCTTTTGCTCCATTTATCCCTGGCCTTATCTTTTCACTACTTTAATCATATTTAATCACTGACTTCTATTCAAGTTCTCTGATCCTGAGTGGTTGAACGCAAAATCTTTAATAGGTTCAGTATTGGAGGAAAATTACTTTATGCTACAATATTATATTAGTGTTGTCTTGAAATACCATTTCTACGTTACTGATCTGTATTTTGTTTGCCAGCCATTAAGTACAAAGTATATATTTTCAGAAAACCTGTCATAGATTTCCATCTTTCTATTCTAAAATGTCTGTCAAGATCCAGTAATTACCACTGAATATATAATAATAAAAGTACTTCTAGGTATGATTTATTGAACATATAATATTTGCCAGATGTCATAGTAGTCATTTTGAACTCATTACAACACTCAGTCCACACAACAATCTTTCAAGTCTTGCATTCCTAATTCTATTTTACAGATGAGGAAACTGATACTCAGCAACAGTTAAGTGGTTTACTCAGAGGTACAACTGGAATTCCAAATGAGATCAACCTACCTTCAAAGCCTGTGCTCTGTACTCTGTAAGACATCAAGATATATGGATGGCCACTTCTCAAATAAATAAACTAAAAATAATTCCACATGGGTTTGGAAGGGTTTGGCTTTATTTATTTATTTATCTTTTTGTCCCAAGACAAATACCATAACAACTGATGTAAAAAGAAAACACATTCCATTTTAGTATGTACTTCAAAAACAAACAAATTAATTAATATTCTTCTCACGAAAAGCTCTCACAAGTTAAGTTCATTTATGTGCTATGGTGACACATAAACCCTGAAACTGTAGTTTGGTCTCTTTAGAAGTTTAATTTATATAATTTAAATTTACAATGGGCTATCTCAAAGAGGTATAATCTTTTCTTCAGTTACCAACCAGGAACTTTTAATTTCAAAGTGTAAGCCCATATCGATAGTCCTTGTACAAAGAAATACGAGCTCCTTCGCTTTTTTTTAGCAAGGGTATATTTCAATATGTGTTCTCTGTAGTCAATCAGAATCAGCCAGCCCCAGTGCACATGGCACTTTAAAGAGCTTTGATGAACTTCAGTTAAAAGGTGCATATATTTTTTTAACCTTTCATTTCACAATTCAGATGCAAAGATAGTTTGTAGGGAATATGCTTACACCTATACCAAGAAACCTATTTCTAATAAATTATGGTAGTTATTTATTACCAGATACTGTCTAGTTTTCCTTAAAAATAACTCCTTTTAAGCAATCAACTTCAGAAACACTCATGTCTAGGAGAACACCAGAAGCAGCATAAATCCGCTAAAAGAGCAATAAAATACCTTTCCAAGGAAACCAAATCCAGATTCCATACCATAATTCAGGCAGCACGGCCCATCATAAACAAAAATTCATTTTGCCTGCTGTGTGGAAAAATGTTAAGCAAGAAGAAATAAACAGAGAATATTTTAACAAATCATATTAGCCAAATGAAAAAGAGAGAGAGAGAGGGAGGGAGGGAGAGAGAAAGAGAGAGAATAAAGCCACAGTTCTGAATGAGTCTGCCAATAAAGCTTAAATCTGAGCCAAAATTTGGAAGAAATCTAAACATAGCCAGACCAAGTCTGAGTCTTCCTAAGATATTATATTCTAGGTTTTTCCTTTCAACTGCTTCCTTTAGGTTTAAGGGAAAGCCTTGACCAGATCTAGAGATGTGATATTATATGCACACAGACTGCATCCAAACCTAAATTGAGGACACAATTGAGTAAAATTTACAGACATGAAACAGAGCATTATTCCCATAAAGGAATTATAAAATATACCAGGAGAGGATGAAATGTTTCTGGTTTTAGAATTTGCTTTAAAAAAAAATCTAAAAATGGTTGTTTGTAATCCAGTCTTCCATTAATGTGCAAAGCCATAAATACATGCAGTATGTCTATTCCTCAGAAGTTCAGCATCCCATTGCATTGTTATGACCATGTAATAAATATCCCAGTCTGTGTAGCCACATACAATCAGAATCCTTTCTGTCTGACATAACACACACAATGGCAGCTAGCTGCCTGAGAAAAATCTGAGGGAAAATGAAAATGCTCATCCTTAAACAAAATCTGTCATTTGTAAAACAAGACAAGTGTTCCGTTTTTCCCATCTGTGTACTTGAGACAAGTACTCTCTGTCTCATGAAATCAGGCAGATAAAAATTGACTTCCCTGTATGGATGAGAAGTTCTTCTTCGTGAGCTGGTTGAGGTCCCACAGCTGTGGTTTGGGGAGAAAGAGAAGGAATAAAGATGATGTGAGGAGAGAGTAAAGGGAAAAGTAAAAGGGAAATACCTTAAGGACGCCAGTAAAACCTGACTGCCTCACCTCTGCTGGGGACAGTGTAACATTAGGCACATCTTTCCTTCTTGGGAAATGTTTATGTGTGTTCAGGGGTAATGGGGCTGCAATGTCTGACTAGATGTGTCTTTGTGAATTATCCTGAGATCTTAGCCATATTTTTAACGTGGTTTACTGTTGGAGAAAACGAAGGGCCTGTTAGGTTCCAATCAACCAAATTAGGAAGGCATTTTTAGGATACAATGCCTTTGGAAATTGAAGTTTACTTATATCAAATTTGGAAGCCTTGAACCACTACACCAGCCACAGCAGTTGAAACGGATTATACTATAGTCACAATTGAGACATTAAAATTAAGAACAAAATAGATTAATCATTTGAAAATGATAATTAGGTGATTATATAAAATCAGTGTCACGTTCTTTTTATTTTTTTTAAGAATTCACAGCTTTGTTCCCAATAAGCAGAAAGACCAGTGCCACATTCTTCTTAAGGGTAGATTTCTTTCTTTAAGAATCCCTTAGTAATTCAGGGAGAGAAATGAAACAACAGAGACTTTGGGCACAGAAACAAACTGAGGGACTTGGAGGGAGGGAGTTGGGGGATGGGAGAGCCTGGTGGTGGGTACTGAGGGCACCTATTGCGTGGAGCACTGGGTGTGGGGAATGAGGAATGAATCTTGGAACACTGGAAAAAAAAATTTAAGTAACAATAAAAAAAAAAAGAATCCCTTAGTTACTGAATTCTCTCTTAATAGATAAATTTCTGAATGAGATGTTTGCTTTTAAACAATGTGTTTCTTCCTATACCTCGTATCTACATATGATCTAGTGATCTACATAAAAGGAAGAGATCACAGAGGAAATGGAAGAAAAACGTATAGCATGTCTTGCCTTGCACACCCTTATCATGCTATATCTGAAGGTTACTTCATCTCCTGTTGTCCCTTCTTCTTCTCACTTTTGGCTTTTATATTTCTGCATCTCACTCACTTTATCTAAACCATCATTTTCCAATCTCCCTCTCCAAAAGAAAAGAAAGAGGATGATGGTAGATGGAGAGCAAGGACAGAAGGAAGAAACTCTATGAGGACCACAAGAGAGGGAGAAAAAGATCTGAGGATCAAACTGAGGACACCCAGGAATGGCTCACAGGTGTCCTCCAGACAGAGGACAACTGTGTATCTTTCTGTGTTCAGTATGACCTTAATCCTCACTTGGGAGGGGGTGTTATCTGGTCAATTTTCAAAGAATATAATTTTTTAAAAAATCTCCTAAGTCCTATGTTTAGTGAATGCAGAGTTTTATTCTTTTCTTCAGTGCCCTTTTCAGTGCCTAGAAGAAAAAAGTTGAAATAAAGGTTTGAGTTTCCCCTCACTCTTTTGCCCTTGTAATAAAATGAGTGTGTGTTTGTGTGTGTTTATGTATGTAAATCATGAAGAAGAAACAATAATCTACAGTGAACAACTAGACTGAAAAAATTAGACTCACTAAACCTAATATATGGTTAATCCATAAATATTATAGGAAACGGCTTGTGAACATTTTTTTATAATTAAATCCAGTCTTATTCTGACACACAAGTTTTGAAGATTATCGAATTCAGTAAAAAAAAAAAAAAGGTTAGTAACCTTGTTTATTGCCTGATTATCAAAGACATGTATTTGCCTAAACTTTGAAAAAGTTAGTTTCTGTTTTGAAAAATGCTAAAAGAAATACATTTGTTACTGTGATGCTATGATTAATGAAGATTTTCTTTTCAGGTCTTAAAATAAAATCCCAGAAAACAAATGGCCCACTATTTATTCACATGACATCTACTATTTCACATCCTTTAAATGCTATCAGAATAAAAATTATAGTAATGAATCTGCTTCAGACTCATGGTTAAGTATACTAGTTTGAATAGATATTCTTTCTTCTATGTGCTTTTCAATAAAAGCTTTCCTTATACCATACTCAGGGCTGACAACTTCTAGTTAATTTACTGAAACTGCAATGTCTAGATATTATCAATAAATCATTTCTGTTTCCATAGGCACAGAAACAAATATTTTGCTGTTTGATTATATATATTTAGGATTCACAACTTTTCAAGTTAGACAGATTACACTAGAGATTTAAGTGATATTTCATATAATTATATATTTTTAACTTTCTTTAAGTTATCTTGTTTGGGGGAAAATGTTTGGTTTTTTTGCTTTGCAAATTATGTATATGGTTGTTGCTTTGACATGTAATATAAAATCAGATTGTTGAAAAATAATAATTACAGTGAGCAAATGTTTCCTATAACAAAAATTTAAAAGTTTCTGGCCATTTATTCACTTTAAGTTACACAGGCATATATTGCACAATCTGTCCTAGGATTAAAAACTGGTTCGATTAAATGAATCACATAATTATTCCAATTATTTCAGTTTCATATCTTACTCTGCTTGAGAAAGCAAAAGCATTATAATTTTTACTATTCACTATCAGTGGCAAAAGCTTGTATTGGTATTTTGATTAAACAGCCGCACACGAAAAATTTAGACTTAAGCTTTGTGTTGTCAATGTAATAGGTAACATGATTACTATTCTCATTTTAATAGTTGTTATTTTTGGTAACATAAATTAGAGCATATGCATTTACAAAATTAGAGCATATGCATAAACAAAAATTTTTTAAAGTTTATTTATGTATTTGAGAGAAAGAGTGAGAGCAGGGGAAGGGAGAGGAGGAGGAACAGAGGGAGAGAAGGGGAGAGAGAGAGAGAAGGGGAGAGAGAGAGAGAGAGAGAGAGAGAGAGAGAGAGAGAATCCTCAAGCAGACACCCTGCTGAGCATGGAGTCTAAGGTGGGCTGGATCCCAGGACCTTAAGATCATGACCTGAGCCAAAGTGGGACACTCAACCAACTAGCCACCCAGGCACCCCGAGCAAAAAAATATTTTAAATTACCAGATGATACATGGAGAGTGAGATACAAAGGTATAGACATAGTTGTTCATATAGTCCAGTGTTCACGGATCCCTTGTCAGAGGCACAAACATAAACATGCTACACCACAAATGTGTTTATTCACATACATATTTCTTTCCTCTTTTCCTCATCTTTCTTTTTGTTCTGTTCTTTTCTCTGCCTGCAAATGTACTTTTATGATATAGAGAGACAATAGCATAAATGCATCTTTAAATGGTTTTTATTTATTGAAGTACGTTAGGACTTAGAAGGATTTAGTAAATTGTACAAGCAGCAAAGGGGAAGTATATAAACAGATAAGGAGGATTTGTATCATTTTTTATATCTATATCCATAGGTATACTGTATATACATTTATATACATAGACATGCATAGAGCACATGTTACCAATTAAGAGTTACATAAACTTAAATCTAAGTAAAAGCTTCAAAGCATGTTGGCTTATGAAAATGTATACTGCCTTTAATTCAATGAAAAAAATTAAAAAAAATTCTTTCCATAAATAAGCACAAAAACTCCTCTATAATTTTTTCTATAGATCTCTATAGTCAGGGAGAGGAATAGGAAAAATGAACTATTTTTGCTACATATGATTTTATAGAAGACCTAACAGTTACATAGTGACTATTTTTCTATGAAATCAGGTATCATATTTCCTGCTACCATTTGTTTATAGTCTTTTTTTTTTTTTACTTTGGCTAGTGTTAACTCAAAATTTTAATTTTGAAAAATAGAATGGCTGCATTCCCCTGGTCATAGAATGTATACATAGGCTGTCTGAAGAATGTATAATCTAGCAGAGGAAACATTTGCAAGTTCAGCTAACTATACAAATGAATTAATGGAGGATTGATCAAAGTATAGCGGAAATATTCGGGAAAGAGTGATGATTTCCAACTGGGAAGCTGGAAGTTAGACACTTCACAGATATCTTTCTTAAGAAATAGTAGCAGCAGATTTCAAAGAAAATGTCATAACTTGAAATTTACAAAAACGTCAGGGAACCACGGCATGTCATAACAAACAAGACACAGAGTGATGCTGTCTAGTCATATAAACCAGTTTGATGTTTTGACTGACTTCATCAGTCAGGTCAGTAGAAAAAAAAGAAGGGTGAATTCTGTGATTGATGTGACCGGTACAGCAAAAACAATCACACTTGTTTGTGTCTGGAAAGAACCAGTGTGCACAGGCATACATGCTGTGCAAGCAAAAAAGACTCGTAGGTGATCGAAGTGATGTGCTAAATGTATTTTATTATCAGGTGGTCCTCTTTACCCTGCAATGACTGGAGAAAAAAGGAAAGCAAATGGAGAAATAAGAATTGTTGGTGCTAAGGAAATACAAGGAGGAATTCCTATAGGGAGTCAGGCAGTGGTAGAGAGCTAGCAGGGCAGAAGCTAAAGAAAAGCAAGATTTGACAAAATGGATCAAAAGAAAGAAAGAAGGATGGAAAAAGAGGGAAATGTACGTGTGTGGATCACTTTCCAACAAACCTGAAGATGAAACATCTGTGGGTCTTGTTTGTGGGGGAGGTAAGAGGACAGTTGAATTTCGGCACCTGGACAGCATGACTCACACTAAAACGTTTTCTTTTGAATGTGTGTATCCAGGAAAATTTCAGTTTATTTACATGTGTCTAAGAAGACTTTGGTGACCCAAGTTCTATTTTAACCATCTGAAAATTCCTGTTGAAACTGTCTACTGAAGATACATAAATAAATAAAATAAAATAAATAAAAATGAAACAAAGATATTTATTAAAATAATTTGAAGGAAGCTCTTTTACACTAAATTTGTTTTCTTTTGGCTTGTGATGATAAACAATGAAAGATAACTGTCATTTAAACAAGCTGGTGAATAGTTTTTACCAAGCCGATTTCAGTCCCTTATTATTGCTATTTGCTCAGGATGGTATCCTCAGGCATTCTACCAACGTCCATAACTGAGCTAAGAAGTTTTTTTGGTGTTTTTGTTTATGATTTTTATGTAAATATACATTTGACATAATGCTCACTAAATTATAATACATGCTATTTTCTCCAATGACAGGTTTTGCTTTTTTTTTTTTTTTACTTTATGAGCTATCCTACTACATAATCAGATAAAATATCAAGCTTTGCAACTCTTGAAACACTCTTCAAAGAACAATATTTATGTCACTTTGGCTGGTATTTAGAAGGCACACTAACCACAAGGAATATAGGATTCTTCTCGCTTGGACCTGGTCAGATTCAAGTCGGCACACAGAGCTCCCACTCTACTCTCTACTGTAGAGTAGAAATGTGGAATAGCAACTACTTTTTTATAATTTAGTTCTCTTTAAAATGTGCAAACCCCATTTCCCTTAAAAAGTAGAAATGCAATCATTGTGAAATGATACAAAGAGTTTAAATATACATGGTTAAATAGATATATCACATATATACAATACATATGTATCATATGTAGTTTAGCTGCTTTATGGAAGAATTTCAAACAATAAATACAGAAAAAATGAGGGAAATAGAAAATTACTAGTAGAATACCACAGTGGTAATTACTGCAGGCAAGGTCCACTAGTGAATATTATAATAAGTAGGTAAAAATTTTAAGGAAAATGGGATATTTGCATAGCTTCAAAGTATCACCCCAAAGACCCACTAATTTTATGGCAGTTTTGACATATTCAACAAATTATTTGATACTCTGCCCTCCAGGAAGTGGAGCTCAATTCCCCTTCCAAATAAAGTATGGAATGGGAAAAAAATAGTAACTTTACAGTGGAGAAAATAGGGAGCATCTTACACAAGTGATCAAAGCTAACATCACCAGTGGTGAATCATGTTGATATGAGGTACAACCTGACATGATACAATGAGAACAGCATTCACCTCCACAGGTATTCTTTCTAGAATCCACAACCCTGCCCTCCTCATCATAAAAAAAAAGAAGAAAAGACAAACTGAAATTGAGGGATATTCCACAAAGTACTTCACTTGTACTCCTCACAAATTCAAGAATGTAAAAAACACAGGAAGACTAGGAAAATGTCACAGATAAGAGAAGATTGAGGAAAGGGAGGCAAACCATGAGAGACTCTAAGGATAGGAAATAAACTGAGGTTTGCAGAAAGGGAGGTGGATGGGAGATGGGGTAACTGGATGATGGGCATTAAGAGAGGGGAACATGATATGATGAGCACTGGGTGTTATATGCAACTAATAAGCCATTGGACATTATATCGAAAACTAACAATGTATTATGTGTTGGCTAATTGAACTTAAATTTTTAAAAAAGTGATTTTACTATGAAAACAAAAAAGAAAGAAGAGACATGGGGAAGTGCAATACAACATCCTGGATGGGAAACCAGAGCCAGAAGAAATGGGCATCGGTAGAGAATTTGATGAAATCTTAATAGTTGAGCTCATAATATTGTTAATATACTAGTTTGGTAAATGTACTATGGTTATGACAGGTATTAAAGTTGGAGGGAGGAAGGTCAATCATATAAGAGAATCCCATGTACTATCTTGACAACTTTTCTACCAATCTAACATTATTTCCAAATAAAAAGTAAACAAAGGTCAAAGTTCTTACTAGAGCTGGTAAATACCTTAGTGATCTGGCCCCATGACCTGTCCGATCTCATGTCTCATGATGTTCTTCACACAACAAGGACAATCAGGGCCTGACATTTACCTTTTGTGTGGCATCATACTTCCTCCCAATCTCCCCTTGACCTCTCCTCTGGCTCCAAGTAATCATTTTCTCCAGGAGACTTTTTTTTTAAGATTTTATTTTTTACGTCTTCTTTCCCTCTTCCCTTTTTGATGTAGCACTCATCACTTCTAACCTCCTTTGTTTTTATTTATTCCTTTACAATAGAATCTCCACGAGGACAGAGAATTTTGTCCATTTTATCCATTGCTGTGTATTAAGCACCTAGAATACCACTTAGTACCAATGAACACATATTTGTTGGATGAATGAATTTTATAAATATTGTATTTCTACTATGTTCCAGATGCTGTGAACAAAATGGACGTTTTCCCTATGTTCATGGAAAGATACAGAGCAATGAGGAGGTAGGTATTTATGGAAACAGCTTTAACAAAGTTGGACAATAGCTGTAACCAGGAAAGTAGAAGATGCAAGGGACACCTTGAGCAGAATCATGTAAGGCAGTATCCGCAAAGGGTCAGCAAACATCTCCTGAGATGTGACTTTTAAGTCTGAAAGCAGAGAGTGGGAAGATCGTGAGACACAAAGGAGAGAAAGAAAACTTTTTTTTTCCAGGCAAGGTATTGTATGGGGAAACCTAAGGATCGGAAAGATTTCACGGGACATCCAAGGATTGCATGACAATCAGCTATGGGCTGGAACATCAAATGAGAAAGGCTCAGAGATGTCAGCAGATGCCAAGTCCCAGAAAGCCTTGCCAATCATGTTAGCGAACTGTGACTTTAATCAGACGCCCTTGAACCGACAGTGATGCATTTTAAGAAGAGAAGTGACCTGATGAGAGTTTTACACTCTATTGTGGTACACAGATGAGTTATGCATCTTAATAGGTAAGACTAGGCACAGAGATAGAGTAATCCACGTAGACATGGTGAATAGATTAAACGTTTATTCCAAGTTGGAGAAATTTCCCTTTTTATCTTGCTTTACTTGGAATATTTAGGAACAGCTTCTTCTTCAAACTAATGTCAGTCATTAACTCATGAAAGATACATTCATTAAGGAATTAGAACATCTTTTTCTTTTATTATCCTTCTCTCCCATGTTTTTAACCACACACATACAACCACACACATACACATTCACATACATGTACATACATGTGTCCTACTGAGATCTACTCTTAAACCAGTGCTGTTGTAATAAAGAGATTGGGGTCTTTATTTGAGAGAATTCTTTGGCAAGGTACTGATAGACATATATTTACATAATAATGACATTTTAGGTTCTTTGTAGCTACAGGAGTTTGTTTAAAAGTTAAGTTTGTCTATTCCTACCAATTTAAAGCCTGATTTAAATGCTTTTAACATGGCATGATTTTCCCATTCACTCAAGATCAATTTAATGCAATTGACATTACATAGAACTTTCTTTTTTAAACTTGTATTAAGATCATAGTTAAACTGCAAGCCCCAGAGGCCAGAACCTATGTCTAAGAACATATTCCTGCATATCCTCCATGAGACAGCGTACTTCTGGACAGGATGCTATCAGAAAGTATATATTCAGATTTGATGACTACATATATTTCCGATGCATGACATTTAATTTAAATAGTTCAACAATTTTTATTGAGCACTTCTTTTTTTTTAAGATTTTTTTATTTATTTGACAGAGAGAAACACAGTCAGAGGGGGAACACAAGCAGGGGGAGTGAGAGAAGGAGAAGCAGGCTTCCTGCCAAGCAGGGAGCCCAATGTGGGACTTGATCCCAGGTCTCTGGGATCATGACCTGAGTCGAAGGCAGTTACTTAACCAACTGAGCCACCCAGGTGCCCCTATTGAGCACTTCTTACATGCCATTTGTGGTGTAATGTATTGCTGCCCATTAGAAACTCACAGAAGAGCAAAGGAATACACATTTTTATATACTGTTTGTAAATCTTTCCACTAGATTTATTTCACATAATGATACTGATTATTTCATTAGAAATTAGTATTGAGATGCCAATACACAGTAGATAAATTTTGGTGGCACATAGACTGGGAGATAATACCATTAATATCACAAATGAAAAAATTCCTTACCTTCCCTTTCTCTCTTCTCTCCCTCCCTCCCTCCCTCTATTCATTCCTTCCTTCCTTCCTTCCTTCCTTCCTTCCTTCCTTCCTTCCTTCCTTTCTTCCTTCCTTCCTTCCTTTCCCACCTCCCTCTCTCCTTCCCTCCTTTCTCTCTCTCTCTTTCTTTCTCCTCCTCCTTCTCCTTCTTCTCTTTCTTCCTTTTCTTTCTTTCAACACTCCTGCTTTCACGAAGTCCTTCTTCACCATCTCCCTGGTCTCTAGGGCTCTCCTGCCACTGAAGCCCTGTAATGAGGTGTCTGAGCAAGCGATAATCCCTAGAGGTTCTCAGTGTTCCAAAATCCCCCCTCTCCTTTCCCTCTTGACAATGAAAACTGGAGACCAGTATTTTGGAAAAATATTTCTGGAAGACTGCCAACCCCTTCCCTGGACCTTAGTGAGACTTGATTTTCATTCCATTCCTGTGGCCTTCCTTCTCAGAGGTGGGAGCATTAGGAGCAAAGACAATAGGGGGGAAAAAAAAAGAAAGTTATTTAACAGGAGCCAAAAGAGAAAGCGAGAGAATCCGACCTGCTTAACACTGACTGGTCTCTTCTTTCGAGGGCCATGTTATGCGTGCTTATGATTAATTGCACACTTGAGCTTTTAGATTGCACCACGGTGAAAGAGCAAGAAAATAAACCTTTGATATTTTGCTTTCATTTTTGCCATGTCAGTTTCCTATCACATTAACTATGCATTTTTTTAAATCTCTCATTCTTTATGGCATTAAAAGACAGAAATATCAGCACACAATAGCTTGATTCACACTGGAAGGACCTGGAGAATGCCCCAGAAACAGGCCGGTCTACCTGTGGCTGTGCCACAAAGATGAATTCAAGATATCCAATAGATGGCATGCTTCGGTCACCACCACAGTCACAGTGAGCACACACTATTTATTTTGTATCCTGGCTAATAAGATCTCATACTTAGGTTGCTGAATGAGGGATGACTTAGCACATCTTGTGGGAAGTTTCTGTAGTCAGTGCCGCTTAGCCAGTCCAAGAGTATCTTAAATGCTTATAATTCCAAGTTCAAAAAAGTGATTAAAGACATGGAGGCAGTAAGTTTCTCTGAAACTTGTACCCAAACAGCCATGGAAATCAACATGGCTGGCACTTCAAAACATATGTTAAAAGTGAAAGGTTAGTTAAAGGTCAAGAGGGGGGGTGACAATTTACCTTACGTCCTCTCAAAATGGTTCACAATCAAAAGTATCTTGTTTTCAGGGTTACCTAATTTTCTCCCTCTACCAATGAAATCAAAAGTAATAATCCAGAGGAGATCTCTTCCTCCTCAAGGCAGGAAGCTTCCACACCATGCCACTCATGTATTCCTTGCAACTGATTAAGATTGTCTTAGATGTGGGGAAGCTGTTTCTGATCCCCTTATCACAGTGTAAAGTAAAACATGCTTGACTGGTTAATAAAAATGGAAGATGAAGTTACAAAGAGGAAAAGTTCACTTGAAAATCCAAACAAAGACTAAAGTCCTTTGGTCACACCCAAGAAATCAGACAAACACATTTTAAAAATCAGGGGCTAATGTCTCTCTGGCAAAATTTTTTTAATTCACTATTAGTGAATTAACTTTATGAATATAACCGAGAAAGGGGCATTCCATATTAAGCTGTCTGAATTCAAATACATAAAACAAAACCCAAAAAAGTAAATGTTTTCCAGGTTTAAGTTCCACCGTCTAGGTATGCAGTTGCCAAAGGCATCTTGAAAAGCAATTTTTTCCCATGTACAGGGAACATTAAATGAGTTCACTGTACTTCATACGTTATTAATATGTATGATTTTTAACTTCCCCTTTCATAAATCACCATTCATTCTCTGTATTTTTTCCACTTATAATATAATCCATTTGGGCACTGCACAAGGAGTCATTTCTCTAAGGTTTTGCTAAGACAATTAGAGAGAATCATAGGACATTAGATTTTCAATGGCTCTTAGGGGTCAGCTAGATTATCCCTGGGTTTTACAGCTGGGGAATCCGAGACACAGAAAGTAAGTTCAGAGTCATGTTAGAACTCATTTCCCAACAATGCTCTTCCCATGGAAGACCATACAGATCATAACGGCTGCCTGTGTTGGATTGTGGAGTCTGGTTGCCAGAGTTGGAACCTGGGCTCTGCCACCGACTAGCTGTGTTTCTTGGATAAATTACTTAATCTCTCTAAACCTCTGTTTCCTCATCTATAAACTGGGTATAATAATAATAGCTGCCTTATGGGAGTGATTTTGAAAGTTGGTGATGAAGTGCTTAGCAGAATAATAATTTGCTTTATTGACCTTTGTGATATAACAACTGTTATTAACAACCTCACCCGCACCTCGGCTGTGGGAGCTGGAACCAACTTTTTCTCCAAGGGAAGTTTGCTTGAAAGGGAGATTGTTTGAAGTCAAGCAACAATCATGACAAATTTTTAGTTTCTATTTCCCAAAGTCTCTTAGCTGAATGTCTGAGATCACTAAAATGTCCATTTTTATTGATACTCATCTATTCTAGTCAGTCACTCAATAGGATACTGCATAAAAGAAATCGTGAAATCTTTAATGATGTAGGAAAAAATAATGGAAGAAATTAAAAAACAATTACAAAAAGTAAAGAATATTAAATACATAATATTTCATTATTATGGCTTTCAGAAGCTTACTGTCTGAAGATTGAGCTATTTAGGTTTTCAATGGGAAGAATATCTTTTATTGACTCTTGTTTTTAAGTAAAGAGACTCACCAACTTATATTCAGAACTTGCTCTATCACTTTGGATATATTTTCTTAAAGCACAGTCCTCTCTGTGGTTGAAAAGTTCACAAGAGGCCCCTTTGGTTTTTCAAGCCTCACGTAAATGGAGCCATTTCAGGACGTTGCTAAGCACTTAGGAAGAGTTTGCAATGTGGTTCATTTTAGTGCTGGGAAATTCTTCTTGGTGTTACCCTGACCTCAAGTGGTCTATTTCCTAAGACTTTTAGCAGAAAAAAAGAAAAGAATAGGAAAAAAATCATATTGCATCAAACCTACTTTACTATTTATACAGTTTGTAAATTAGATAGAAAGTATCATCAACTTTAAATCTCTGGAGATTTGCCTTAAAATCTAAAACAGAATTGTTAGAGAGAACATTTTGCCCTTGGGGATTCATCCGACTCTGTTTTTCGTTCTACTTCTGCTCACCTCTCTGCACTGCCAAAAACTGTATGTTCTTATTGCTCTAGACCTTACCTTTGGTGTTTCTGCTTACTTTGGTAGATTCACATAAATTTTACCTTTATTTTCCCAGTACCTAGTCCCTCAGTGTCCTGGACAAACTAGATACCTTTTCTTAGCCTCAGTTTCCTTCCCCAAGACAAAAGTATTAAGAATACCTACATCATGTTGAGACCAATCTACACAGGGACATTGCAATAGCATAGTGCTGCTTAAGAATGCAGACACACAGGATATATAGAGATCATTTCTTCTTTTCTTTCTTTCTTTGAGAGAGTGAGAGGTGGGGGAGGGACGGGAGAGAGAGAATCCCAAGCAGGCTCCACCCCCACTCACCCATGGAGTCCCACAAGGGGCTTGACAGCAGGACTCCCTGAGGAGCTTGATCCCATGACCCTGAGATCAGGACCTGAGTGAAAATCCAGAGTCGGCGCCCTACCCCATGGAGCCACCGAGGTGTACCAGATAGAAACTATTTCAAAGCCCATCTCAGAGCTGCTTACTAGACCTTTTAAATCACCTGACTTTTCATGATCTGTAAAATGGATATAGATAGTGAGACTGACTTCAAAGACTTGCTGAAGCATTAGAGGAAATAACGCAAATAGAAAATTCAGCATCGTGTATAGCACACTGAGTGCGCAAAAGTATCA
The DNA here is from genome assembly GCA_004023965.1 of Spilogale gracilis. Lineage (NCBI taxonomy): Eukaryota > Metazoa > Chordata > Mammalia > Carnivora > Mephitidae > Spilogale > Spilogale gracilis. The sequence goes on along the minus strand of PITA01003082.1, from coordinate 117,699 downwards.
GCTGCTGTCACTATCATCACATAAAGCAACTGGCATGCTACTTGGCATATGCGGTTAAACAAATGGAAATTATTATTAAATATTAGCGATACGGTATTTAACAATAATAGGAACAAGCTCATATTTGCTTCTGGGTTAATAGGTGATGTCCCACCTTTCAGATGCAACACAGTATATATTAACCCTCTGGTACCACTCAGCCTCATTCAAATAATGGAATTAAATATGATGTGGAAGGTAGGGACCTCAAGCTGCAGCTCCCAGGGGGCCGAGTACTCTGATCACACAGCAGCTTTGCCCTGACTATTGCCTATGGTGGGTGGAGGGGCTTCAGCCATTTCACATGTGCTTTTCATTAGTGAGAAGTGTATCTTACCTTTGAAGTTCTTGTTTTAAAATCCAATAATACTAAATATTCAGCAATCTGAATTATATATAAGTGCTCTAGGATTTTCCATTGCTCTTTATGGGCTTACCAATTTCTGTGTCAAATACAAACTTTATTTTATATACACTAAATCCTGAAGACATTTATTTTGGAAACTTTGGGGAGCTCTAGCTCAAAACAGATGAATGTGACCTAATAAAGCTGGGTCTATTAGGTAAACTATATAATCATACCTCTGAGTCAGGCATGCCAAAGAGTCTGTTTTTAACAATAAAATCTGGTGGATATACTCATTTATATGAGGAGGGTGTCAAAATCTACATTACTATTTCCAAATGAAGAGAAAACCAGCAAAAAGATTCTGTGATTAGTTAAACTAGCAAGATCCCTTGGATTATATATCACCTCCTAAAGATTCACTATTTACATGTTAAAAGTTCTGAAAATTCCTGCTGGACAGAAATCTATTCAAAATTGTGTTACCCAGCTGAAAAGCAAACTTAACCGTATGTCTGCGTCTGAAGAATGCCTATCAACATGGCGAATTAGTGTTCCTTTTTGAAACACTATGGAGAACAAATATCAATGTACATGACTAATATTGAAAATAATGATTCTTTTTCCCCTTAGATGAGGTAAATGAGCAACACTTGTCATCTTGGCTGTTCTGGAAAGAAGCTTCTGGAAAGGCGAGGAGACCACTGTCTTGCCTCTGTCTGAATGGCAGCCTATCACTGCACTGTGCATACTTTTGTCTCTGTGGTTAGAAGACCTGAGGCTGGTATGTAATTTCACAAAATTTATGTGATTTCACAAAGTTTATGCAATTTCACAAAATTCTAAACCAAGGCTTCAAAGCTAAATACAAAAAATCAATTTCTACTAGATATACCAACATTAGGTGTGAAATATATCAATAGTACATACAGCTAATAGCAACTGCAATGACAAAGGGTTAGAATGGAATATGTGGAATCCATTTATTTAAAAACATTTAATAAACATTTGTTGAGCACCAAGCAATGGATGCCTAGATGCTGGAAAGATCCTGCTGGGAAAGATACAACTTCTGTCCTTAAGGATGGTGGCAGAGATGGATGTATTACATGAATGATAGAGAGGAAGTGAGTACTATGAAGTGGTGCACACAGGAGCCTATGGGAGCAGATCAGAGAAGCAATTAACCGAATATTAAGTAATGGGGTTACAGACAAGGCTTCCCTAGGGCATAGGGGAGCCAGAGAAAATAGACAATGCACAGTTACATTTGAATTTTTGATAAAAAAAATAATTTCTTAATATAAGTATGATCATGCAATACTTTAGGTGTCTTGTATTTTTATTTTTATTTGCTAAATCTGGCAACGCTACTAAAACATGATGCTTAAGTTACAACCTGAAGGAAAAGAGTCAGATAAAGAAACAGAAAAGACCGTCAGCGGCAAATGGACCCACATGCAGGAAGGTGCAGATTTAAGACTATAGGCAGAGCCATGGAGAAGTACAAACAGATCATTGTGGCAGAATTTGAGATTTGGATGGAGTGGGGAGTTGTAAACATATTTTGGAATGTCTGCTTTCTGTAGCGGTGATGGGGAGCCAGGAGATGGTTTTATGTGTAGTGTTATCAGATTTGTGCTTAAGAAATAACAATCTGGAATAGAGCCAGACTGGATGCAAGAAACCCATTAAGAGAGTATTGTTAGTAAATTTTCTGAACAGCGATGGTGCTTGAATTAATATGATGGCTATAAGGATGAAGAGACATTATGATTTAAAAATATATGTAGAAAATAGTGTAATGGTTGAGGGTTCATTTCCTGAAGTCCAGTTGTCCTGCTGCTTATGAGCTGTGTGTGGTAATACATCACAGAGGTTAAGAATAAAGATGCTTCAGTCTATTTATATAAGTAGAGTTGTCTCTGAACTCAGGTTCTTACTATTAATGTGGTCCCAATAATAGAACAGGATTACTATAGTGCTACATTAAATAATACATGTGAAGTGCTTAGCACAGGATTATGAGGGAGAAGAGAATAACGAACACACCTCAGGCTTCTAGTGGGGAAGTTAGAGTAATACGAGATGAAAATCTGAAGTAGCCCAGAAAAAGAAACACACAAATGTAATCAACGGACTTTTGACAAAGGACCAAAGGTAATTCAAGGGAAAAAGGATAGTCTTTTTAACAAATGGTGCTGGGACAAGTGAACATCAACTTGCAAAAAAGTGAATTCAGATGTAGATCTTATACTTTTTCTAAAAATTAACTCAAAATGGACCAAAAGACCCAAAGGTAAACAACAAAACTCTAAATCTCTTTGGAGATAATTTAGGAGAAAATCTAGGTGGCCTTAGGTCGCAATGATATTTTAGATATACCAAAATCATGATTCATGAAAAAAAAAAGAAACTGGTAAGTTAGACTTCATTGAACTTAAAAATTTCTCTTTGTGAAAGATGCTGTCAAGAGAATGAAAAAACAAGCCATACCATAGGAGAAAAAAAAAGTATTTACAAAACACATATATGATGAAGGATTTGTATCAGAACTATACAAAGAACTCTTAAAAATCAACAACTAAAAAAAATTAAAATTGTAATGGGGAAAAAAATCAGGACACCTGGTTTGCTCAGTTGGTTAAGCATTGGCCTTTGGCCCAGGTCATGATCTCAGAGTCTGGGAATCAAGTCCCACATCGGGCTCCTCACTCACTGGATAATCTGCCTCTCCCTCTGTCTGTTGCTCCCACTGCTTGGCCTCTCTCTCTTTCTTTCTCTGACAAATAAAACCTTTAAAATGCACATTTAAAAAAATGGGGAAAAAATTTGAACAGACGTCTCACCAAAGAAGAGACACAGTGGCAAATAAGCATATGAAAAGATGCTGAACATCAAATATCATTAGGGAATGCAAATTAAAACGAGATACCACTATATACCTATGGCCAAAATCCAGAACATTGATAACACCAAATGCTGTAAGAATATGGAGCAATAGGAACTCTTGCTCTTTGTTGGTGGGAATGTGAAATGACAAAGTCATTTTGGAAGAGAGTTCAGCAATTTCTTACAAAACTAAACATACTCTTACCATACAATCCCATAATCATGCTCCTCAGTATTTAGCCAAATGATTTGAATACTTATGTCCACATAAAAAAAAACCTTCACATGAATGTCTACAGCAGCTTTATTCATAATTGCCAAAACTTAGAAGCAATCAAGATGTCCTTTACTACGTGAATGGATAAACAGTGTGTAATCCATTCAATATTTAACAAAAAGAAATGAGCCATCAAGCCACAAAAACAAAACAGAAACAAAAACCAACTTGGAAGGAAACTCAGATGCACATTATTAAATGAAAGAAACTAATCTGAGAAGGCTTACATACTGTATAATTATCTGTTCAACATTCTAGAAAAGACACCCAAAAGATCAGTGATTGCCCGTAGTTAAGATGGAGAGATAAATATGTAGAGCACAAAGGAATTTTAAAGTAGTTGAACTATTCTGTACACTACTATAATTGTAGAGGTATTTATGAAAACTCATAGATTGTACAACACAAAGACTGAAACTTACTATGGAGGTTAGTTAATAATAATATATAGAAATTGACAATTGCAACTCATGTCCCACACTAATGCAAGATGATGTGAGTAATAGAAAGGGGTACACAGGAACAGTGTAATTTCCTCTTAATTTTTCTGTGAACCTAAAAGTGCTTTAAGAAATGAATTATATTGGGATACCTGGGTGGCTCAGTTTGTTGAAGATCTGACTTCGGGTGAGATTATGATCTCAGGGTCCAGGGATGGAGTCCCGTGTCCAGCTCCATTCAGTGAGAAGTCTGCGTCTCTCCCTCTATCACTGCCCCTCCTCCTGCTCTCTCTCTCTTTCTCAAACAATGTTTAAAAAATAAATTATATTAATTATATATATGTTACATATATTAAATATAATATTGTTTATTATATATATCGAGATAGAGAGATAAAAGCAGAAATGGGTCGGGATTTTATGTTCAATTGAGCTTCCCTCTGTCTCTTGTGCCTGGAGCATGTCAGTGGGTGACCATATATATAGCTCTGCTTTGTATCCCATTGAATGTGATCAAGTGTGTGGTTATTGTGGTAAAAACATCTCAAAGAATATTGATTGAAGAGGGCAGAGTAGAGCACTCAGGATCACATTTAGGCACAGAGGAGGAGGAGGGGCAAAAAGGAGAAGGAACAGGATGACTGGGTAAGTGTGATGAAACAAAAACCAACATGGAAGGCTCTCCTGAGCAGGTAGGAAGGCATAGTGAGAATTGAAAGTGCCAAATGAATCCAAGCCTTTGTATTAGTTTCCTCAAGCTGCTGTAACAAAGCACCACCTGGGAGGTTTAAATCAGCTGGTATGCACTGAGTCTGAAAGTGAGGTATTGATAGGCATTGCAGTTCCAGAGGCTCTGAGGGAGAATCTGCCCCATACCTCTCTCCTAGTTTTGGTGGTTGTTGGCAACCCTTGGTGTTTCCTGGCTTGGAAACACCCCACTCCAAACTTTGTCTTCATTATCACATGATATTCTCTCCCTATCTGTTTATATCCAAATTTCTCTCTTAAGAACAGCAGTCATTGGATTAAGATCCATCCTAAATCAGGATTACCTTCTCTTAACTTGATTAAGTCTGTAAAGACCCTACTTCCAAATAAGATCACATTCATGGGCACAGAGGGTTAGGACTTTTAGGAGGACACAATTCAACCAAAACCAGAACTGATCAAAGAATTGAAAGCAACCATTGGATTTAGGTTGGTGATCTTGAAAAAAGTAATTTTTATGAATTGGTAGAACTCAAAACCCTATTGCAGACACTTAAGTATTCAGTGAAGGGCAAATGAAAAAGTAAAGATACTGAGTGCAGATAGACCTTTATAGAACACTTTGGGCAAATCTGGAAGCAGTGAAGAAGTATGAAGATTTTTTGCCAACTTTTATTATTACTATTTTTTTAAAAATGAGATTGGTTGTAAATGGCTGAAAGGAGAAGTATGAACAGACAGAAATGGCAGAAAAACCATTACAAGATTAGGAGGGATACAATACAGAATGAAGATTAGAACTAGAAGAGAATATCTCTTCCCCTAAAATAAACCAGAAGAAGCAACACTTATTGATATAGGTATAGTTGTAGCTCTAGTGGCAAGAAATTGACAGTTCCCTTAGGATGGTTTTCCCCTCCTTTTTTCTTGTGAAGAAGGTGCGATGAGATGGAAGATCACTAAATTAAAGATTTGAAGAGCAGACAAGCTGCGAAATCTATGTGGTGGAAAATAGGAAGCAGAAATGACTGTATTCAGCCATGTAAAGTTCCCTTTGGGACGCATTTTTAGTGGAGATAATATACATTCTTTCAATGGAGCTAATATGCACACATTCCTTTTTAGCAACTTCATTAGCCCAGGTGGAGGCAGGTGTGATAAAAGGAAAACAGCAGGCCTTTGACGGTATTGGCCAAAGAGTAGTTGAAAGACAGGCTGTGAGGGATAAGAAAGGAAGTAGCTATGGAACAGTCAGAGAAAAAGGGCCGAGATCGAGGGACAGAGGATTTGATGAGGTTAGATAATAGGCATATTTAAGAAACTAAGTAAAAATGTTTGAGTGGTATGGAGGACTGCCGGAGGATAGAAGCTTGGCTTCCAGATGTCCACGATGGCACAATTCTGGGTGAGCCAAAGCTCTGAGCTGTCACTGGGGACGCAGATGCCTGGACTAAGGGGGAAGAGTTACTGCAGTTAATGCTACAAGATACTGAACAAGTTACAATCTGCTTATTACAGTTTTTAAAGTACCTGGAGTATTTTCTAAATCAGCCAGAAATAAAATATAGTCAGACAATGTTAAGAATATATCTGTTTTAAAAATATGCAGCATCCTGCTGCTAAGCAAGGATGTGAATTGATTAATTTTATGTAGGGCATCTTTTCCTCTTCTTTGTTGGTGGTTTTTCCTAATAGACCAACATGTGCCCTCCTTCCAAGGACCTCTTTGAGTTCCTCGACAATACCCCCAAACCCCTAAGATCCTAAGTTTTCTGATTGGACTCTGTTTCTATACTTTGGATATTTAAGTCTGTTCCCTTAAAAATGTTGACTAGGTGAATATGTAATCCATGTTAGTAAATTGAGAGCGGGCAAAGGAGAGCACACTAGATCAAATATCCAGGCCAGTCCTTGTCCTACCATTTACTAGCTGTGTGACATTAGGCAATCTTCATCTCTCCCTGCTTCAGTTTTCTTATCTGAAAAAGCAAATAGGAGAACCTACCCATTTATCACATAGTAAGCCCTGTTTAAGGATTTGATAAATAAAATGAGTGTTAATGAATTTATGTTCTTCCCTCACATACACCTGTCGGGACTCCTAGATATAATATTCTCACTACGAAAGAGACCTCAAGTGGAGGGCATTTCACACCAGTGAGCATGACTGATGACCCTCTCTTCCCTCAGATCACATGGGTGCAGACATATTCAACACCTGTGCAGTGCCATCTACTGGTAAATATAATAATAATAATAATAATAATAACAATAATATTAGTAATGTGAATTTAATATTTCCCTCCATAATAAATTTTGTAAAGTTTCTGAATTGTTTTTAAAGGTTTTATTTATTCGACAGAGAGAAACACAGCCAGAGAGGGAACACAAGCAGGGGGAGTGAGAGAGGGAGAAGCAGGCCTCCCACCAAGCAGGGAGCCCGATGTGGGGCTCGATCTCGGGGCTCGGAGATCATGACCTGAGCCGAAGGCAGTGGCTTAACCAACTGAGCCACCTAGGCGCCACCAAGTTTCTGAATTTTTAAAAATGCATTGAGATCTCAGATCTTTTGCTAGTCTGAGATCCTTCCCTCTTACCTATATTTTGTTTGTTTTTACAAAGGTAGATTTTGCCAAATAAAATATAAACTGAGCAAAATATATGCACAAAAGTTTTAGGAGGAATGACTTTCAAAAATATCATTTGTGGGATGAAGCAATAACTTTTAATCTGTATCTAAGTGTCTAAATTGCTGAATGGTTTACAAACTCAGTCAGAAAGACAAATGAAATAGCAAGACCAAAGCATTTCAGGTCCACAGTGGATGAACAGCCTTTGTGTGACTTATCAGCTGGGTTTATTCAAGATAATGTCTATCACTTTTATAGCACTGGCCTCGCGTGCACTCTAGGGAAAGCAAGGAAGCTGCTTTTTACTATTGCTGTTCTCCCAGCAATTGGTAGTAGCTCTTTCCCTGAATATCACCTAAGACTTTAGACTTGAAAAATGGGTTTTAGCTAGTTTTAGATTCTGGGAAAGAGGAAAATAGATAAAAGAAGAAAAAGGGAAAGATAAAGAGTGAGGGAAAGAAACTATAGAAAAGAGACCATGAATTAGGAAATGAATCGATTAACTACTTGAGTTGAGGAGAAAGATGCAAAGGACAATCTTTTCCTTTGCTGTTATTAATTGTCCTCAAATGGAGTTTTCCATCATTTTATATAGGTTCTCAAGCTTATCTCTAGTTTTGGTTTATACATTGCCATCAAATTGGTTTTATGGGTCTCTTTAATGATTTCTGATCAATATGACCTATTGATAATGGTAACTGATGTATGATAGCTGAGGTTAAATCCATATGAATTTTTTAAGTGTCCATGAAATTCTCTTTGCATAGAAAAAATTAATTTAGAGATAATTTCTTATCCCATAGTTTAGCTTCTTTTCAGGTGATCAGATTCCATGGTTTTTGCCATGTAGATGTGAGGGTATTAAAAAAAAAAAAAAGTTTCTGTTGGAGGACTAGGATAAAGGCAATCTGCCCCAAAGGGGTTTGTTTGTTAATTGCTTTGGTCTACTTTACAAGGTCAAATCCATTCTCCTAATGACGAATCTCATCTGTTCTGGCAGAGAAAGAAATGTTTTCTTTCACTTCTACGTGTGGCAAGAGCTCATTCATCTCAGTAAGTTCTGAAGAGAAATCTAGCTACATCAGAGAGAGGAGTATTCAAAGGGCAACCGATGGCCAGGAAGATATATGGAATTCACTTTCCTGAGACAGACGTTCAAATGGTAACAAGTGATAGAAAACAGCTCTATATTTCAGCGTGATGTGTGTTCGCTCCCGATGATTAAACCCCCTGTGAGCCATCTGCGTTTAATGGGTTAGAACTACTTTGTAGCTGCAGTTTTTTCCTTCCACTGCTCTCTTATTTATTTGAGAGGAGACCAAACTCCACTCTTTAAAAGTTAAGCATGTAAGAAACCCTGCCAAGAGAATCAGAAAGAAAAGGCAAATTTATAGCCTGGTGTTGTTTTAAGCATTTAGTAGTATAAATAAGAAGTGTAGATAAATGTGTACAAGTAGACGCATAAGTGACCCTCTGTTTATCTCAGTTACATTATTTGCCTAAATTCCAGAGCAGAATTAACCCAATTAGTTTATATAATGGCTAATGCTGTCCTTCAGCAGAGCTATTAGGGATGTGCATAAGTGACGCTAGATGGGGGATGGTGTTATTTTACTTATAAGTTAAGCCTTGGGGACTGTGATTTGTATCCAGTATGCAGATAAAAATCAAAATCCAGTGTGGAAATTATTGTACCTCAAAGCAATGTAGAGTGTTGGTGTTACTAATGCAATTAAATCAAACTTCTGTTTAAAATGCCAACGATGATAATGACTTTCTATAAGTAGTGCTGTCTTACTCGAGACTTGTCACATTTTACTCACATCTCATTATTTTTCTCTGACTTACAAAAGTCGGCAGCCATAAGCACTCAATAAATATTTGCTGAAGTGAATTGAACTCTGAGAACGGAGAGGTGAGGTGGCTCTGATCATTAGTGACACATCTGGGATCAGAATCTTGAGTCTCTTCTGCTAAATTGTTAGTGATCACCGCCAAAGCCAACTGAAATATTACATAATTTTAAATATAAGAAATTCACACTTAATTACAAAAAGTTAATCTGAGTCACATAACTACAAGAGCCTGGCAAATTCTCTCTTGCCATGTATTTTCACTCTTACTACTTTAAGGGTTCACCCTCTAACTAACATCTAGCTACATAACTCTCTTCCTAGATCATTAAAATTTTCTTCTACGGTATTTCTCAGAATAATTTTTTCCTGCCTTTTTTCTCCTTTGAACCAGAAAATGTGTCCACAAGGGGAGCTGTCTTAGGGCTTTAAAAACATCAATCAATTTCACAGCTGGGAAAAGAGGGATCAAGATAAGAGAGCAATTCCTCTGTTAAACCTCTGTTTATAGATTTTAGGTAAGAGTTTTGTATAAAGTGAGACAAACTTTGGCCATACTAAGGCAGACAAAGAGTTAAATTAAAGACACAAAAGCAACACCCAGCGGCTGCTTCTTTTCCTTTTCCCTTTCAAGGAGCTGGGAGTATTTTTCCTGCAATGACCTCAGACTCTGTCTTTTTCTTGGTCAGAGATCAAGGGGTATACCAGGGTGAAATCTTCTTCTTACTGAACTTTTTTTTTTTATCAGCTTTTTGCAAATGTGTATTTTGAAGCTGTACTTAGGCTTTTTCCCATTTTTTTTCTGTTATATATTTATAGAGAAAGCTTATTAGAATAAGTATGCTGTAATTTCATGAGAGGCAAATTTCAGCAAATGTCATCCATCCAACTAAACTGAATATTCCCTGAACACAAAGGCCATAGCTTACATTTATTCACAACCTCCACTTAGTAATATTAGGATTTTGGCACCCATTCATTATATTACTTGAGAATAGAGACTTGTAAAGCCGTATTGAATAAAATAAATTATTTCTGGTGAATCTGAGAACTTTAGTTCAATTAATAAGATAATACTAATAAAATAAGGAAAATAAATACTTAAAATTAGAGAAGAAATTGTGTTATGATGTAAACAAAAATTGAAAATATTTTAACTAGCATGAACATAGCTTTCTAAAACTAATTTGGGTTTTTTTAGGGAAAAGAGGTAAATGATATATTAATGTAAGTTCCTATTCATCTTTTTAAAATATTTTATTTTTTTAAATGATTTTATTTACTTATTTATTTGAGAGAAAGAGAGCACAGGAGGAAAGGGAGAATCAGACTCCCTGCTGAGCAGAGAGCCCAATCCCAATATGAGGCTCAGTCCCAGGACCCTGGGTTCATGACCTGAGCCAAAGGGCAGATACTTAATTGACTGAGCCACCTAGAGACCTCCAAGATTTCATTTTTTACGTAATCCCTACACCCAACGTGGGACTTGAACTCAAAACCAAAGATCAAGAGTTCCACGCTCTACTAACTGAGCCAGCCAGGTTTCCCCTACTATTCATTTTTCAGTCTGATTCAAGACACCTCTTCTCTGCAGCTTTCCATGACTTATAAAGGGTTGAACTAATTGCTCACTTACCTGTTTTCCTGTAGTATTTTGCAGGTGCCATGTCCATGTCATATTATAGCTCTTTATGGTACCTATTCACCTACCCAGCCAGCATGTTAATTTCTCTAAGGTCTTGGCGCAAAGGGGGCTCTCAATTATTTTGTTTGTTAATTGAACAAAACTGAATTTAAAGATTAAAAACAAGAAAAAATTAACATTGACTCAATAGGGGGAAAAATTGGAACCTGTAAAAAGAAAGTATGTCATTTAAGCACTTCAAAGACTACAATAAATCATTTTGAAATGCATATTTCTATTCTTTTTTCTTCATAGCTTTAAGGAAAGTCTGTAGGATAAGAGCAGAAGGAGAGGCTTTGGATTTAGAAGTTTCTTATATTCTCTGGCTATAAATTACCTCATGCGTGAGATGCAGATAATAATAAGGCCCATTGTTACAAAATTGTGAAAGTCAAAAGAGAAAATAAATGTGAAAATGCCTTGTTAACTTAAAGCTTTATATAAGTTTTTCACTAACCAATGAAAAAAATAAGGTTCAGAGGGATTGAATGACCAACCTAAAGTTTTAAAACTAAAAAGTGGTAGAACTAGAAATCCTAAGGCCATACTCCTTCCATGATACTACTACCCAAACACTTCTCTATTTCTTCAAAAGCCTAGCTCCAACCTGTCTGAGTGGCTAAGCTGGTTAAGGGTCAGACTCTTGATTTCAGCTCAGGGCATGATCTCAGGGTCCTGGGATGGAGCCTCACCTTGGGCTCCACATTCCCTGGGGAGTCTGATAAAGACTCTCTCCCTCTGCGCCCTTCCCCTCTTCACATGCTCTCATCTCTCTCTTTCTCTAAAAAAATAAATCTTAAAAAAAGAAAGAAAGAAAGAAAGAAAGAAAGAAAGAAAGAAAGAAAGAAAGAGAAAGAAAGAAAAAAAGCCTTGTCCCTATCTAGTGCATCCTGGCTTCTCAGTAATCCTCATTAAAATTCCTCATTTATTCTTTCATCAATGAATGCTATGGGGCTGCCTGCTTTAAGCCTCATTCTCTTTCAATCCTACCCTCCACTAATAAGAAATAATCTAGTAAATTATTATGAATCCGATTTTACTCCTTCCATAACATATGACCATTCTCTGGGGTGAAAAAATTATTGGACATGGGGAAGTGATGTTGGCATCTAAAAAAGATTTTTAAATCCCTTCTGCTCCTTGGGCCCCTCTGGCAGTTTAGTGATCTTGTGAACCCCTACCTATATAGGTATTTTATTAAATAAAATGTATAGGCTTATGAAGAAAACCAATTATATCGAAACACAGGTGCCCAAATATTTACAAAATTAATTTGTAATCTTTGTTGATGGATTAAATAAAAAAGCCCAGCAATAGTACTAAAAATTACTGTAAGGAAAACTGTCTTAATCAAGTGATAAACTTGAATTATAATTATTTTAAGATATCTGTACTAACTCTAATATATAATATACAAATATCTGTTCCTTTTATTGGTGACAAAATCAGAGTGCTGCTAATACTACTGAGATTTGTTGTCCATAGTCATAAATAAAAGAAAATGCCAAGTTTCTTTTAGGGGTTAGGGAATCTAAGGGTCTAACCATTTTCCCATCTCAGGATACAGACCTTCTCTGACTTCTAAACAGAGATACGTCCTCTTTTACCTCCACTCCCACTTAAGTTATGAATCTCCTCTAGTGATTTGGGAAGACTTTAAGCATTTGAATCTTTTTATGTCCACCAATTGGACAGCATAAACAGCCTGTAGGGGGCTCCTTTTGCCTTCTACTTAAAACTTGTCATGTTTTGACAATGCTGATAATGATTTTGAATTATTCTCTTAAGTCTTTAGAGTGTATGTTAAGGGAAATAAGTAAGAGAAAATAATACAAGTGTACATTATGTGAAGATGCATGAAAAACTTCGGTATGTAATGCTTCTAAAGTCAGACATTTTATAGATTAATGTCATGTGCATGAAATACTCAAGTGATCATTTCTTTGCCCCTGGAGCTTAAAGAATGCACAGTGGTATACAATTCTAAGGCTAGGAAGGGAAGAAAAGGCTTCTTTCAATTCTCTCCTATTTTATGCAGCAAAACGGAAGAATTGGCTAGCCCTCGTTTTGAAGACTTGTTCGCAATTTTTACAATATATTTCTAGGATAAACAATGGCAACATGTTCATTTACAAAGGAGAGTTCTTAAAACAAACAAAAAATCTGGTTTGAGCATTTCCTATGCCCTGAAAAACCAGTATCACATTTAATCTGTTTTTTTTTTTTTTTCAGATTCCTGCCATAAGTGAGGACTCTACTGCTAAGCATTTCACTTCTGATTTTGTTTTCATTTGGTTCATTAGTGACATCACTTCCTGGCTTGCATAAAACATATGTAATGAGACTTAGACTCTAAGAACAAAAATACTATTTAATATAATGTTTTGCTAAATAGAGTCCCTTGCAAAAATCCATAATTTCTTCAATGCAATATATAAATAGCTATAAGGAAATAATGTCTGCTGACATTTTTGATGCCTAATTTCTTAAAGTAGAGATGGCTGAAAGTTAGCAATTGTGTTTTAAATGATCAACATACATCTTTACATTTCAAAGAAAAAAAGACATGAGCCCAACTAGGATTTTAAAAATAAGATCATTTCTAGATTTCTCTTAAAATATTTGGTGGCAAATAAAAAATGACTGAATTAATAACTAAAAATTATATCTAACAATTACCCATCATTTATAATTCTCCTTGAATTAAATATTGAAAAACAGCGTGCCTGGGTGGCTCAGTGGGTTAAAGCCTCTGCCTTCAGCTCAGGTCATGATCTCAGGGTCCTGGGATCGAGGCCTGCATCGGGCTCTCTGCTCAACAGGGAGCCTGCTTCCTTCTCTCTCTCTGCCTGCCTCTCTGCCTAATTGTGATCTCCCTCTCTGTCAAATAAATAAATAAAATCTTAAAAAAGAATATTGAAAAACAAAGGCCAGTGTTACTAGTAAGTTTAGAAAATTAGTTAAATTTTTCAAAGAGCTTATACAAACTCTGTAGGTATCTTTCCACTTCTTTTTAGCTAAAGCACTGCTTAACTGCTGATAGAGTAAAACTACAGCATTACATAGAAAACAGCATTATATAAAACATAGGGAAGTGATAAAGGAATTACAGATGGAGGTCAAATAAGCAGCTAGTATGTGAAACAAAAATGAAAAGATACTAAAAGGAAACAGTAACCTATCGTCTTTGTAAGAACCCGGTGAAGTGCACAGGTATGCCCTTTCCCCCCTTCCAAGGAGGCAATAAATAAATAAATAAATAAATAAATAAATAAATAAATCAGCAACCTATTGAAACAATGAAGCTAATACACTCTAGTAATTTATATAGTCAGTTTCATGAGTTTCCTCAAGGTTATATAGGTTAAGTAACTCTTATTCTTCAGGGATAGTTGTCAAGACTGAGGGCAAAGATTCTAGGGGCTTTCTTTTTCTGATTTCACGGGAAGTTATTTAAGAAGAAAATAATCGCTAATATTCTCAAGTAAATTATATCTCTTCAAAAATCCACAAACCATTTTCTGAAATTTCATTTTATGTTTATGAGTGAAATTTGAAACCTTACTTAATTCCCCAATAAATTTATCTCCTGTCATAAGGACCAAATCTTAATCGAATTGCTCAGGAGAAAGAGTATAAGAATCATCCCTTAAACCATCTGTGTAAAAACAAAACAAAACAAAAGAAAGCAAAAAACAAAAACAAAAACAAAACGTGTAGAAGAGGCAAGTAGGGGATGAGAATGGCATGGGAACAAATGTCCAAGTGGATCAACTACTTCAGGGATAAAAACTCCTAGGGATCAATACTACCAATAATTTGAGCCCAAATAAAAGTAAATTACAACATTCCTTAGTATTTCCTATCTTAAGTGTATAAGTTCAACACTTTTATTTTAAAGATGTTATTTATTTATTTGAGAGAGAAAGAGCAGGGGGAGGAGCAGAGGGCGAAGGACAAGCAGATTCCACACTGAGCACAGAGCCCAATCCAGGGCTCCACCCCATAACCCTGAGATATGATCTGAGCTGAAATCAAGAGTCAGACGTTTAACAGATGGAGCCACCAAGGCATCACTAAATTCAACATTTTTGTGAGCAATCTGAATTCTAGTATATGAAACTGAGTTTAACCTAAGTTCAGAAATTGCCTGAGAAAATTCAGGAAGTGCACTCTTTGTTTTACCTTTATCTTTCCTACTGCACCAAAGTTCATTTTATTATATCTTAGTAATTTAAATATGTAATAAAACCCAGCCAATGAAAAAGAAAGGTTAGAATGTTCTCACAAAGAACTGCATTCAATTTTTAATTGTCATCATAAAATGTGAGGCATGGTTGAGGATGTAAACTTTATGGATGTATCTCTCCAGGAAGGCTGTGAACTCATAGAGGATGATACCATGGTTCTATTATTTAATTAGCCCCAAAAGTTCTTCACACATTGTAGGTGTAAAAAAAAAACTACTGATTGAATTAAATTTATACAAAGCATTGCAGATGTAGAACCTCAATTTAAAAGATGTTAAAATTGGAAAAAAACTGAGTTATAGAAGCTCCAACTAATTATTAGAATATAATGAGATATAGTAGGAAAACTAAGGGATGATGTGAAATTCACACTTGATTCAAAAATGAGTTTTGTCCCTCATTTAAAAAATATAATGTTTTAGCTGAAGGACATTAAGATTTCAATTAAGAAAACAGGAGAAAATGAGCATGAACACTACTAATTTGGGATTTTTTTAAAATAAAACCTTATATTTTCATTCTAAGTTTTAGTTATCACTATTGACCAGCACATGAATATATTAAAAGAAGTCATTCTCTTTTAAAACATGAAGGATATTTAACAGCTGCCTAAACAATCCTCTAACAAGAGCTCCTGCATGTAAGTATAATTCTCAGGGCCAAAGTTGAACAAGTTTGAAAAGAGAATTCAAAAGTAATAAAGAACAGAGTTATTATGAAGTCAAGGGATGTTTATTTAGGACATCACTCATCTCCATCATCTGCTTGATTTTAAAGTTTTATTACAAAAGATGTCTTACTGCTGTAAATATTTTCCTTACTAGGAAGAGACAGTGAATTTAAGTACTTTTTCTGAAATTTAATTTTTAAAATTCATTTATTTCTGTCCTTCAGCCTATAGGGCTTCTAAGCGTATCCCTAAAGTCTGTAGGAACCGCAAGGAAGATTCTAAGGGAGTACAAAGAGCAGACCTTGCTCTGATCCAAGCCAGGGGAGCCATCTTCATTTCAATTAATTTACTTTGCCTTTATGAATTAAGAGTCTTTTAAGGAGGTTGACATTTCACTCATCTGAAAAAGCCTGGAATGTGACAGGGGAAAGGGAGGAGAAGTAAATCAAAGGGGTTAGCAATTTTCCAGATGCAATGTATTTTTCTTTTCTTTTCCACCAGAAATTTTAGAGAGCCTTCTGACATTTTAATTCCCTATGCAAAAACCACAGTAGCAAAAAAATGCTTACGGCTTATATATCAAAAAACAAACACGCACACATGTGCACTTGCATAAGCCCATGAAATAAATATAATTTCGGATTTGCTGCTCTTTTAGCTGAAAACGTTTTATAATATAATAATGTATAACGTGACATGTCAAAAACAGTTTCTTTTAGTGTATTTATTAGATGTTCGTGTGTACAGTTTAATTGACACAATTTTAGCTTAAAAGTAGCAGCAGGTTTTGTAACTTACTTTTTTGCTAGTGTGTGATGCTAAGTCGGTGCAGTGAGTCTGTGTTGGCTTTTTTACTGAGTCAGTGCTGACTTTTTCATTTAAAAGTTGCATTTATAGAAACTATTCTCATGACTGTATTTTAAATTACTCCGGAATATTTCAGTTATCACCTTTAGCCACATGGTTTCAGGAAAGTATGCCCAAATATTTCATGCAAATGCTGGCCATTTGAGAAGAGTTCTATTTCCTGGGGTTGGAAATTCACTGAAACATCTAGAAGTAAAAAAAAAATCTTTAAGGCCTGAAGATAAATTCTCAGCAATGGGGGGATATGCCCATTGTGTCTTAGAGCCAGAGAGAGAGAGAGAGAGAAATAACAATCAACTCCCCAAAACACCCTGCTTCAATATTTACCTGAAAGCTTTGGTATCTTGACATTTTCCCCAGTGCATTTCCTCCTTTATCAGGTATTATTTTACAAGGGATTTCTTGTTATACAGAACTGACATAAATCAATCTATAACAGAGGAATTTGTTTAATACATTTATTCTTTTAAGAAGTTGCATGATCGTATTTCATTGACTCGTACAATAGAAAAAAAATTTACTACTAAACAGAGTCTGTGGAGGCTGATGGATGGTAAACCTATTTAGTCTTTTCAGAGGTTCATTCTTAGATTTTAATGTTAAATAATAACAACTATTCATTTAAGCTGGTCTCACTGTATATCTTGACCTTTAGCAATTCCACACACAGCAGCTTATTGTGGTATCCTTTAAATATGAGAAATAGAATGTTTTACTTTGCCATTAAAAGAAAAATAAAGAGTACTGTATGTTACATGGCCCATGAAATATTGGCAGTGTGCTCCTTGGCTTTCATTCGAAGAACTGCGATACTGGAAGACCTCCTTTCAAATTCTGGCTTTGTCTCGAATGCATGTCCATTGGTGGCCCCAGTAAGAAGAGAGTCAGTGAAAAAATTGTTGAGGGGCACGTGGCTGAACTGGTTCTGGTGGTTTGAAAACCCTGTGTAACTGGAATCTGTCCGAGGCGAGTGAGAATAAGGTGTCATGCAGGAGGACGTGTCACGTGGTAACATGCACGAGGTAACCACAGAACCGCCACTCGCATTTCCTGCCCACAGATTGTTCTGAATCTGGAATATATAAAACAACAAATATTACATTTACGCATTCTCACTTTTGTTTCCTTACATTTGTTAAACAGTGTTGACTCAATTTGGTCAACTATTCATTGTTTGCTCCCACTGGGTGGTCTGTAATGACATTCTCAGAACGTAAAGTGATTACTAAAAGATAATTATTTGAAAGATTCTTCCAATCTGTCATACTGTAATAGATCACCAAAAGCCACATATTTGACCACATAAAATACTCTCAAAATACGTCAATCTCTTGAGTATTCTTTTTATAGTTGTGATTTTTTTTAAATGAAATCTAGATTTAGTCATGATTCATGACAAATCTTGTGTTTAGAAAGCAGT
Source organism: Spilogale gracilis (assembly GCA_004023965.1). Taxonomy (NCBI): domain Eukaryota; kingdom Metazoa; phylum Chordata; class Mammalia; order Carnivora; family Mephitidae; genus Spilogale; species Spilogale gracilis. The sequence goes on along the minus strand of PITA01003082.1, from coordinate 99,623 downwards.
TTACAATATGGTTTTAAGTTTAAATATAGTATTCATCTTTCTAAACTCAATGACACAATTGCATCTTCTTTCTTTCTTTCTTTCTTTCTTTCTTTTTTTTTTTTTTTTTTAAGATTTTATTTATTTGACAGAGAGAAACACTGCCAGAGAGGGAACACAAGCAGCGGGAGTGAGAGAGGGAAAAGCAGGCTTCCTGCTGAGCAAGCAGCCTGATGCGGGGCTCCATGCTGCAACTCCGGGACCATAACCTGAGCTGAAGGCACAGGCTTAACCACTGAGCCACCCAGGCTCCCCCACAATTGCATTTTCTAAAGTTCTATAGTTGGACTCAGTGTGGCAGCTTTTGTTGGAAACCATTCCTAATATTTACTCTGTAGATATTTTTAATCGAACTCATTATTGGAAATGTTTAGCCTTTCATGGCTCTGTATTTCCTATAGTCTTAAATACATAGCTCTATGAATATGAGCAATATATACCTATTTAAAACATTTTTTTCTTTTTCTTCTTTTTTAAACATTTCATCTTTTTCTTTACCTGTGATATAGTGAGGTTGCAACAGAATTCTGACTTGTAAAATAATTTAAAATTCTAAAACATGATCATTGCCAAATAATGAAAACACAACTGAGAAAAATATGCAGGTATTAGCAAAAATATTACAGGAGTACCATTAAAGTACTATATAACATTTTATGTAAGACTGAAAATTAGATTGTCACTTGTGCCCAGAAAATTCAGATTTCTCAGTATTAAGGAACAACAAACAGGGGCACCTGGGTGGCTCAGTTGGTTAAGCGACTGCCTTCGGCTCAGGTCATGATTCATGATCCCAGAGACCTGGGATCGAGTCCCACATCTGACTGCCTGCTGTGAGGGAAGCCTGCTTCTCCCTCTCTCACTCCCCCTGCTTGTGTTCCCTCTCTGGCTGTGTTTCTCTCTGTCAAATAAACAAAGTCTTTAAAGAAACAACAAACACAAATTTCTCTAAATTTACTAGCAGATAAGGGAGACAATAGGTAGAATGTGTATATCAGTTCTAAATAGGAGGTATCTTAGACCAGCTATTCAAACAAGGACAAGGAAAAACAAAAGTGATCACATGCATTACTAAGAAGCACAGAGAAAAATCACACAAATAGCAGGAGCTGAGGAAAAATGAGAGAGTTTGAGCCTTATAAAACAAAATTTAAAAATTGCAATATTATCAAAATATTGTAATATTATTACCAAAATTTGAACTACCACAGAGCAGTAATATCTATGTTTATCACATCTGGCTTCCTAACTTTTTTTAATTTTATATTTTATTTTATTTTTTCAGTGTTCCAAGATCCATTGTTTATGCACTACACCCAGTGTTCCATGCAATACATGCCCTCCTTAATACTCACCACCAGGTTCACCCATCCCTCCACCCCTCCCTTCTCAAACCTCCCCTTTGTTTCTCAGAGTCCACAGTCTTTCATGCTTTGTCTCCCATTCTGATTTACCCCAATTCACTTTTCCTTTCCTTCTCCTAATGTCCTCCATGCTATTCCTTATGATCCACAAGTAAGTGAAACCATATGATAATTGGCTTTCTCTGCTTGGCTTATTTCACTCAGCATAATCTCCTTCAGTCTCATCCATGTTAATACCTGCCTGCCTTTTTAAAAATCATGATAATTAGAATCATATCCATTATTGCTTTTAACACATTCACAAATAACGTTTGCTTATATTTCATTTGACATAAAGATTCCAGTCTATTGCATATAACCTCTGGTGCAGTCTCACAATACCCACGCTTAAATCCTCTTTTTAAGACAACTTATTTTCAATTAGTAGCATAAAATGTCACTGAATCTTCTACAGGGCACTGGTAGAGATGTTACTCTGTCACTCAAGAAAAGACTGCTTAAGCAGTTCCAAACATAAGAGAAAGTTTGAACAACTAATTTCATCTGTTAGTTGGAGCTTCAAAGATTGGCACAATGCTCACTTCAGTATTATTTCAAAAATAGTTATTTAAATAAATATATTTATAAGCTGCTTTAAATATATTAAATCTGTGAGACATATCTATAGATATATATAATGGTTTGCCCATTCCATTTATCTTTAAGTCACTATGGGCTATGTTGTTTTAATTTTGGCTGATTCGACTAAATGTAACCCATTTTAGCCAAAATACAATGATTGGTGCCACTGATTGCTGAGCTATGTATCTCAAAGCAATAAAAGGGACTTTTAATGTCATTACTCTGTCAACCTAGCTCTTCTGACTTGATGTGGGTGATTTTCCTCTGACATTCAACCAAACATTGTGCTACACTGCAAAACCCACAGTCACATGTCTGACAAAAGGGCTTTCAGGAAATGAAAGTGAACTTGCTTGCTTATTTTTGAAAAAATACATAAAAGACAAAATAGCAGTAGAAAAAGATTATTTATATTTTAGGTTTGTTAAAGGATTCCTCCATTTATACATAGTATTGCTGAAATTTATTATTAAAATTATTCACTCATATTCTAAATGCATAGAAATATATTTAATAACTAGGTAAAAAAAAGGAAACTAAGGATGGTAAAAGCAAAGAAAGTAATCTATGAATGTAAATTAAGAAAATTTTTTCTACCTAAAACAATTCACATTAATCAACTTATAAGTTGAAAATAAATTCTCCAATTTCCCTGGCAGAGACAAATCTTTTTTATTTTGATCAAAACTGCTTATCTGGACATGATCAAGCAAGTTAAAGGTGTTACTTTTGGTGAAAGAATTTCTAGCATATAGAAAGAAATGTTTTCTGAACAGAACAGACTGGTAAAGCAAGTTACTATAGCAGTATTTTATTTGGATTTGAGAAGATACTCATATAGTCCCTTGGGTAATGATAATGTTACACATTTTTACTGGTATGTCCTATATCCTGATCTCTATCTCCCCCCACCCTGTATCTTTCTTTCAAAAATTTCTGGCTTGTCTTCATCTGACTTTGGGGTTTTAGTTGGTTTTGATATCGAAAGCTAGATGCAAATCATAAAAAGATAATATCCCTAGTGAATTGAGGTTTGCTTCCTCTGAAGCATTCCTTCTGGATGATTTTTTTTTTAAGGTTTTATTTATTTTATAGCGAGAAACACAGCTAGAGAGGGAACACAAGCAGGGGGAGTGAGAGAGGGAGAAGCAGGCTTCCTGCCGAGCAGGGACCCCGATGTGGGGCTGGATGTGGGGCTGGATGTGGGGCTGGATGTGGGGCTCGATCCTGGGTCTCAGGGATCATGTCCTGAGCCGAAGGCAGTCGCTCAACCAACTGAGCCGCCCAGGCGCCCCCCCTTCTGGATGATTAAACATCTGATGGCAACTAATCAAAATCATGCTCATGAAAGCTAATGGTTATCAATTAATTACCACATGCATGGTATTAGATGAACTGTGAAGACTGCTAGTCATTTCTATACACTAAAAGATGCTTCTTTGCTTTTAGAATCCCTATTTCGTAAAAGATAAAACTATAGAACAGAGAGCTTAAGAACCTTCCACAAGATGTATGACTTCAACGGTAGAGGTCAAATCTGAACCCAGGAAATTTTTGACTTTTTTTGAACCCAGGAAATCTTAAGAAATGCCACAATGATTAAAAACTAGTCTTACAAACTGAAATTGTTTGTTTACTTATTCATAATCTTAATTTTGTGGGGGTTCTTAGGCTTTATTCTCCAAAAGCAAAATCCCCAATGTTTGCTCATAATTTTTTCTTCATCCTTCAGCTTAACACAATACATGATAAGCACTTAATATAATTTTATAAAATGATTGAAAAAATCTTGAAGAATATGAAATTTGAACTAATCTATCTTGCAGGTTAATCAAAATTTTATGGACAATTTATGCTAATATATATAAATTTTATTTCATGATCTGAGTTCTATAATCACTATTCTGTATAATCTTGATAATTCTGAAAATTCCATCCACAAACACTGTTGACTGTATTTCCCTAGGTACTTTTATTTTCCTTTCAAGTATTTATTCTTCATCATAGATATATCTTCTTGGAGATTCTGACTCACTAAGCATGGGATGTGGATCTGTATTAAAATGGAATCTGTATTAAAATAATGGCAAGGACAATATTACAGGAATTCCAAAAATCACCTGGGATTAGGAGACACTACTGAAGTCCAACTTCCTTCCAAATGCAAAAACCCTTTGTATGCTTTCAATATATTTAGTTCTTATGATAAGAATCTCACCTTTTTAAAAATTTTTCATTTCTTTTGGGGAGCTCTGTAAAAAAAGTGAGGTGTATCTTCCTCTATCACTTCTACTTCTGTTCTTTAAAATGATACAGAAGAGGTAGAATCCCTCTTACATGTGAAAATCTTCAAATAGCTCAGCCAATTATTACACAAGTCTCTTTTTCTTAAGCATTCCTCAAAGGTAGTATTTGATCAAATAGCAAAGCTTTTAGAGCTTGTGGTCGAATCAATCTATTGCTGTCAAGGTGAGCTTAGTCTATGGCCTCTCCATCCCTCCCTCCACCAATTCTATTTTTATACAAATCGTCATTTTAAAACTGTGTGCTTGAATCTACAAGGCATACTGTCTAAAACTGTGTATATATATTTGTTGACACAGAAGCCACACAAAAATCTTACAACCCATTAGAAGAAGTATTATATTTGCTGTTAGATTTTGGAATGAAAGAATATGTTTTGTTCCTAAATAAGATCATTATTTTTCTTTTTTGGACTATTTCAGAGACACCTACAATGGTGGAGCTCAGCACCAAATAAATTTTAGGGTTTTTTTTTTCAAGCCTCTAACTGTATACTATTAAAGGGCTTCACAACCAGGAACACCATTATTAAATAATATCCACATCCTCCTTTCCTGTGTGCCTCCCCCAAAAAAGATTGCCTTTACATTTTTTTTCTTCATTGTGCTTAAAAGAAGTAGAAAATCTAAAAACATTCCATGTATTTAATATGCTTCAAACGTTCTAAAAAAGTTCTAGGAGTACCGTTCAAAGCATTGTCCAGGGAACTTAGCCAACTGCATCCCATTAGCAAGAATGGAAGTTCAGCTGACCTACTACACTCTACTTTGAACATTTGCCTCTTAATGTTTTTCTAATCAAATGAAAAGTTAACACCTAATTATTTCATGACTTTGAATTTAGGAGAAAAGTTGTTTGTTGTTGTTGTTTTGTCTGATTCTTTCCAAATAGAAATAAAATTCATTTAACACTCATTTTTCTTCCAAGGAATCAGAAGTAATACATAGAAAAGAAAGGGTCAATATGTATGTGTATTTTACACACACACACACACACACACACACACACACACACACACCACAAAAATACAAAGAGCTTTTCACTGTGGATATATGTTCATAAGTTGAAATCATATGGTAAATAATGAATGAGAAATTATAAATTTCATTTACCTTCATCTTAGAAACTTCATATATTCTTTTATAATCAAAGTACAAAAAAATTTAGTATATTAAATCTAGTGTATATTTCTAATGTATTTGCTGATTTTATTATAGTAAACAACTTTCGTACTTTAAAAAAAACCTTTTAAAAGAAATGCAAGTTTGTTTGTCTTTCCATTAGCTGTAAAGTACCATGATGTATAAAAAGCAAATAGTTTCATGACAGCATTATATATTCTATTTCCTAATGTTAGTGCAATTTAGAAGACACTACCCTATGGAATTTAATCTGAATCTAAGAGAGACACTTAACAACATGAAATCAATGAGTAACAATCATTCCTTAATTTTAAAGCGACTCTAAAACTAAATGTTTTCTAATAAAACAAGTTCATTTCACCTTACTCCTTTTCTATATATTGATTGTTCTTACCTGCCACTAATGTCCATAGGTACACACATACACACACACACACAGCCCACACACATATCATTCTACACTCATACTACCCTCGCACTATATACCTCCACATCCCTGTGGGAGTTAAAGGTTGCATTAAAAAGACACAGATCAGGGATTCACAAAGAGGTATCTGTAATAATGTTTTAGCAATAGCTTCTTTGCATTAAAATCCAAAACTTGATTTTTGGTTTTCCTCTTGGAGAGAAAGTTCACATTTATTAACCACTTTGTATATTATTTAATACTTATTATACAGATTTATTACCACATTATCACTTCTATAATTTACTAGATTTTTATATGGTCTCTTTAAAAAATGCAAACATGACTTTCTGAAAAAGTAGTTTAATGTTTTAAGAGACCATTATATTCTTTACTAGCATAACCCTCACTTTAAAATTTAGAGTGATAAAGTGTTAATAAGAATCATACACTTAGTAACTTGAAGATATTTTTAGCTGTTGACTAATTTTAGGGTCCCATTAACTTTTCTCGTAACTACATCAAGAAGTTGCTGGCAGGGAGAAAGAGTATAAATGTTTTTCTAAATAGTGAACTTGCTACCAACGGGTAAGTCTTACTTGCTACCAGAAAATAAGTGAGTAAGTCTCAAACATAGATACTTTGTCCATCTGGAAAAAAAATCCCAATTAAATTAATTACATAGTGAAAAGATTTATCTGTGCATGTTCAGGTACTACCTAAGATAGAAATGAGGGTACATTTTCATCAGTGCTTACTTATTAGCTGTAATTTTCACATAAAAAATTCAGATAATATAGAAATATTAGGATTTTGGGGGAATCAATTACATTTCAAAAATTTGCAAAGTATGCTTTTTCAACATATAGTATCATTAAGATGAAGTAATTAGAAATTACTTATCAGGAAAAGGTCATATATTAAGTACTGTTTGCCCCTTTGATTTTTTAAATGAAATTCCATCTTAGAAATGTGTACAGAGATTTGAAACAAGGAAGAGTGAATGTTCTATTAAAAAAATCACTGTAAGATATAACAATCATATGAGACTAAAAATCTGAGAAGAAAACTGCTTTACAGACAAATAAATGTATATATCTTATTAGCGCAAGAATTACAAGCACTAACCCTCATAAAAAATGTTACTGTCTGGAAATTTTCAGAATGACATCGCACACATGTGTTTAAATTTTGCATTATTTAAACACTATTCGAAAGATGTGTTCAAGTCAAAAGTATAAAAAACATTAAGGACATTTTTTTCTCTTCTTTTAGCGTTGGATGTGTGCTTAAGCAGTACAGTAATTATGATCATTAAAAAGACAAATAAGAAATTTCACTTTATATGCCTTAAAATGAAACTTTTCAAGTCAACTCACTTAAGGACAGAATAAAATAATAGCACTTAAGATTTGCTGTTTTACTTATTATTCAGCAACAAAGATCAACATGATGTATTTTCCAGTCAATTGTCATATTATTTTTCATGTATTTTAATACACACATAATAGCCATTGTTGACAGTGCTTAATTCATTTTTAAAGACACAATTCTCTAATTAAAACAAAATCCACAGTTATAAGAAACAAAGATTAAAATATACATTGTTTTCTTTGTGAATTAATAATTTAATATACAAATCCAGTATGCAAATACTTTAATCTGCACAGAATATTTTTAAATTTGGAGATTACATGAGACTTAGTAAATATGGCAAGTGAAAACTGAATTAAAATATACTGTAAGTTCACATTAACAGTAACAGTATGTGCTGTGTTTTAAACCACAGGTCTGTTGTCACAGACTTCTCAGGCTTAATTTCCCTTCTGGTTCTTCTCCATCCCCTGTAAGGTCGTTTTTATATGTATAAGCAACAATAACACTCTTCGATCATTTATTTTTACATTTTCCTTATTATTTATTTTGATAATCTATTCAGCTTATTAATTTATTCTTTCCCCTTAAAATATAAAATACTCATGACCAATTCAGTTAAATTCAGCACTTTAACAGCAATCATCTATTAAAAGTAAAAAGAAAAAAGAAGAAATAAAATCAGCTAAGTTATTATTACTGTGTAAAGTTATCAAGTCATATTAAACTTGAATATCACATTTTTCAAAAGACATGTTTAAATTCATAATCTAAGATATAAATGCACTTTGCTTCTTTTGTAGGATACTTTTATTTTTATCTCTGTAAAGTGTTTGTATTTTCAACAAAATAAAAATTATTCCCTCTTTGTGTCAAGCTGCATCATCACTTAATTGATGCTGACAATACCTGCTTCATGTTACATGCAAATTATTTTAATATATACATATATATGAGATATTCTTCAAAAAATTGTTATACAGCTTATGTATTTTTATACATTAAATTAGCAATTTTATATCAATATGACCTGTTGACCCAATGATGTTAGTATTTTTGTCCTTTCTTTCCTCCTAAGTTTCAGTGTATCACTATGTGACTACTTCATTGGTTGATTCATAGATATGAGAATATTTATTATACAATGCATCAAGTATAGTTATATTACTAACATTTAAAAAAGATTTTTGGTTATTTATTTACTGCTTCAGATGCCTCTGAATTGCTAAACCACAGTGGTTGAAGGAGACAATAAAGAACTCCATATTCTTTATTTAGCTTAAGTAAAGGCAAACTTTAAGATTAGTAGAGAGCTGATGCTACTCTTAAGAAGGGAAGAGTGAATAATATTTTCATAATCACAATTTATGGAAACATTAACATTTCCCTTAAAAAAACTATATAATTACAATGTTCGAAGCAGAATTTGTTCAACTAAAAATATTCTACAATGTTCATCTGTATTTTAAATTACTCCAATCCAATCTTTGGTATGTTCCAACTCCAAGAGGGATTTATTTATTTAGTCATCAATTAAGCAACAGAAAGCAAGACCCTGCATGGGTCCTCTTATATATTATGTAAACATAGATTTAGTTATTATTCTCACTATGCACAAAGTAAAACCCATGGAAAATATTAGTGGGAAACAACTTCAAACCTTTTAAAATTTTTTGATGAAAATATTTTCTTCATGAGAAAATAATTTTGGTGGATTAAGAATATACTCAAATATTCCTTAAATTACCATATTTGGTCATCTTAATTTAAAGAGGAAAGTACATTTAACTAAATTTGATCTTTCCCTACACCCTTAAGTAGTGAATTTACTCAACAATTGGATTAAATGCTGCATAACAGAATGTTCAAACCCTTTAGCTACCTCTCTAATGTAGAATCAATAATGACTAATGGCTACTATAGAGCTGTTACTATTTATTGAGCACTCCTGATGTACTAGGCAATATCCTAAGTACGTTGCAGAAACTATTGTTTCTAAACTTCACAAACATCATATGAACTTTTATACCCATTTTGTAAATGAAGAGAAAGATACCTAGAGGTTAATTCATTTGCCAAAGGTCTAAAATCTGTTAAGTAGCTGAGTCTGGATCTGAACCGAAAAGTCCCTGGCTGTGAATCGTCAAACATTAACACTTGGCCCTCCTCAAGTCCCATAACTTGGTTCCACAGACTGTTTGGAAATCAATTTAATCCTCTCGATAGCAGAAAAAGTAATCCTCTGCACCACCAACTCTTGCACCAATAATACCTTCGTTTTACAAAGAAAAAATATGAAGATCAAGGAAGTCAGGAGACTTATCCAAAGTTACCAAGAAAATAAATAATAAAGTTGGTGCACATGGGATCTGAGCCAAACCTAAGGGCATGAAACTAGAGTTTCTTGTAAGAATGAAGCCTGGTCTTAATCCTCCAGAAAATGTTTAATCTTGAAAATTATTTTATTAAACAAAACAATTATTTAAAGAAATGTTTTGGTGTCCATAAACTAGAAATAAATTAGAATCTACTCTTGATAGATGCTTGCTTTTTCAACTCAAAGACAAAATTATGTAGGTCTTTTTGGTCTGCTGGTTTTGAGTTGCATCAAGACGTGTCTGCAGAATTCGGTACGAATATAACCTAGTTTGTAATCTGCCCAAAAAGCAAGAGATTTTGTCTGGATCATTTATATAACCCCCATGCCTCACACAGTACCTAGCGTGTATTTGTTGACTAAAATGCAAATAACTCAGGAAGAAAAAAATTAAGTCAAAAATTCTGCAAAATCTTTATAAATCTATCCCTTTCAACAGAGGAAGAAATTGAGACTCAGAGAGGAAACGTGAACGGCTGAAGACGCCAGAAAATGTTAATAGCAGAGATTCAGAAGTCATCTGCTTTAAATGAAAATTGATTAATTTAGGGTTCATAACGTATTCCAGAATGTTAAGATGAAACAACTTATTTTCACATCTATTCGGTGTATACATAATTTGCTTAATACTATTCTAATACCAAGTTAAGAACTGAATCATTCTTTTTAAAACATAAATACTTTATATTGTAAAAGGAGCAGCAGACACCATACACTCCTCCATAATGTCAGTGGGAAAGTGATGGGCTGATTAAAGGATAACTGATGGAAAGTTTCCTGAAGAAACATAGATTAGGTGAGGGGAAGGAATTCAAGACAGAGGGAGCAGATTCAGCTCAACACAAGGAATAGATGCAGCACATGACTGTTGTTTAAAATATCATGTCATGGAGAACATCAGGTAGTCAAGTAGTTTCATTTAGCTAAATCATAGTGTTGCCAAATGACAACCGATATTGTGAGCCAAAATAAAGGGATTTAAAAAAAAAAACAGATAACATTTTCAGTACATCAAAATATACTACCTTAAAGTATAGTATTACTGACATCACTGCTCTTACTGTTTGTTTGCTATCAAATATGAGCAAGCTTAAAAAAAGAATACCTGAAAACAGTCTAAAAAGTGTCTACATTTTTAAATGCTTTATGTCATTATTTTATATATTTTAAAAATAAAAGTATGTTTGCTTTCCAAAGTGATTTGGTATTTTAGGGTCAAAATTGAAATATTTCATTGCTCAGTGATGCTGCATAAAACCTCTGAACCCCTGTACTCAGAAAACCTGGACTTAAATTCAATGAGTTAATGGCATTAAGAAAGAAGCCTGGATTAAAACAAGCCCTCAACTGGTAGGTATTAATTTTACCAATAGGGGTGTTGTCACTATTTTGTAATGAGAGCAATGGAAACAAAGTATTTAGAAAGCTTTAGAAAATATTAATTACTATTCATAAGCTTATTATACGTTATATAGAGATACAAGTCTTATAGTTGGCAAGATTATCATCCACATTGAACAGACCTGAGGAGATCATTTTCTCAACCATTACTGTTTTCTTATATTTCTGTGTATGTCTTTTTTTCCTGCCAAAGTGTTAGTTCTTTATTTCTGTCCTGTTTCTAGTTTTCTAGTTTCTAACTTTTTGGTAATTAATTTTTTTTCTGTAATTAGTAACAGTAACCAAGTTCAGTGTCTTACTGCACTGAGTTGCTGGATTCTGTTTTGTTTCTTATTTTTCTGATTATAATTTCTATTTTCAAGACACATGCTTTAAAAAAGTTTCCTTTAGGCTGAAGCTTGAGAGACATGATCTTGGCATAATTATTTCTTTAAAATTAAAAAAAAAAGGCAACCACATATTTTTAAGTCAGATGGAATTTTCCTGACTTTATCCAATACCCCCAATGGGGAGTGAGAGACGTTTTGATTTCAGTATTTTTGGCAACCAAGGGTCTAGTGACTTACCAATATAAAAAATTACAATAGATATTACATTATTGATTTTTTATTATCGTTGATCAATCATACTGTCAAAATAACTTTAAAAGCAATAACTTCATCATGTGATGCCTGTGTTATCATACTTAAATTAAGAGTTGGTATAGCCAATATACATAAATTATGGAGAAATCACAAAGAGAATTAGTGCAAAATTCCTATGATTTGTGAGGGAAAAATTTTTAAATTAATCCTTTGTTGGAGTGAAAAAGACTATCAAATGTATAATTTGATTGTACCATCTCCCTTCCCGCTCAAGGTACTTAGTAGGTTACCTCAGTGTGCTAACTGACAATCTCTAAAGCTATGAGGCACAATAACACAATGGCAAGATAATCCTAGGAAAAAAGCATGACAAAGAGTATATTAAGTTACATTAAGCCCTTATAAAGAGCCTAGTTTGTGCCCAGCACTATTCTAAATGTTTTATGTTGTACTGAAGAAGAAAGGGAAGTTAGAGATAAACAACCACCAGCAAGGCACACGGAAGTGGGGAGTGCACACACACACACACACACACACACACACACACACACACACACAAATGGGGTTTCTTCCAAGGAAAGAAATGAAGACTGAAATAAAATGTGCAAAAAAAGTATGTTGTAGTCAAGCGTGGTGGAGCACACTTGACTAGTAAGACTGTATAAACCATTTGAAAAAAATTCATTAATTTGTAACTTTACTATTTCTAAATTCATCAGTGAAGTGGTTCAAAATGCATCAGTACCTGCCAATATATACCATCTCTGTGATCTTCACTGTTATCTCACTAGTATTGAGTATAGTTTCTGCTCCCCTGAATTAAACTGCAGACTTGAATAACACAACCTAAGCATTTCATTTATTAATTATTCAATCTTTTCCACACAGCTGTTGGGAGAGACAGTCTATCCGATGGGTTAGGATCTTGCATGTGGGAGCCAGACTGCTTGTGATGAGATCTCAGCTTTGCTTCTAGTGAAGGTAAGTATTTCCCCTCTCTGTGTCTCAGTTTCCTCATAAGGAAAATGAGGATAATTCATTCAATAACGCCTATTGTGTAAGATCGTGGTAAGAAGGAAAAGAGTTACTTCATGTAACCTGCTCAGAACACAGCCTGATCCTGCAAAGGCTATGGCTGTGTGAACAACTACGAATTCACTACAGTGCCTGTTCTCGTGGAGCTTAGAGCCTACCAAGGAGACTTCCTTGTGGCACTTTGTTCACTGCATAACTAGGACACTCAAAACTATTTGGGGAATCAAAGCTCATTGGCCCTATGTTGATAAGGAATATACACATGCTTTTAAACTGGAGAAAAAAATAAAGGACTCCTTTAAATTGTAAAAAAATAAATTCTCAGAGTAAGAAAACAAGGTTCCTCTATGGCAGGTATGGACATTTATTCAAAAGGCACTGCTGTCTTCTAGTAGACCTCGTGGTGAGGCCTCACTCACCACTGGGAAGGTAGAATCCCTTCCCAGCCTGTCCTGTAAGGAAGCTCTCCTATGATCACGGGCCAATTCCCTAACTCCCGTGGGTCTCATTTCCTAACATTGAGGGACTGACCCAGGGATCTCTAAGGCTTTTACTCACATATGATATTACATTAATAAATTTGGTGAATTTATCTGGAAGGATGAAGGTCTCAAAATAGGTTTTTAAGAATCATGAAAAGCATCAGAATACAAGGATGCACAAAGCTAAAGGACTGAATTCATGTTCACAAGGTATGAACTTAGAGTTGAAGAAAATGAATACCCTTAAGTTTGGGGTTACAAAGACCTGGTTACTGGACTATCAAGGTATTTCCCCAGCATATATGTCACATATTTGTTTTCAAAATGGTCTGTTACAGTGTACATCCTTAAACAGTAAGGAATGAAGTAACAAATGTCTTGCTCCTTATACAAGTGTTCCTTATCATGTATCAAATACAGTTCTAATACTGTAATTTAGTAATAGGAAAAATTAATGTCCAATTAAAAAGATAAAATGTATTTTGTTTACATGAATTACAAACTGTGAAAAAGAAAAAAAAAAGGCCTCTAAGTCAAAAGGAAATAATGAGAAGAAAAGGAATTTCTAAATGCTCTTTAAAATGAGATGAGAGCTCCCATATAAAGTGGTGGATGTGTCTTTTTAATGTGATAATTTTTTTAAATGACCTCCAGTACTAATCCTATGTAAGTTTTAAGTAACCAAGGACTAAATGTTTCCCTGAAACAATGAGTAACTTCAAAGCTGGAACGACAACATAGGAAAAGAAATATTTTTACATGGAACTGAAGGTTTCATAGACCACACCAGACACTGGGTTAGGGGATGGTTCATAAAACATTAGCCACAGAGACAGCACACCAAGCAATGCTTTATTTATTTTTTTAAAAAAATTAACAAAGGAAATGAGTCTGAATAGATCAAATGCAGACTAATTAAAAGGCTTATACTATGAATGATGCTACTTCAGTTGTTGCCAATGTCTCAAAAGGAAGGGACCCTAAAATGTTTTTGAACAAACAGCTCTAAAAGAAAATAATAACAAAATAAATATTTTAGTAAAATAAGCATCTAGCAAACATGCAAAAAGTCTTCTGGAGGTTAAGATTTTCATTTTTGACTACTGCATTAGATATCATAAATATAATAATGATATCCCTTTTAAGATATACAAACCACATCTATGTTTCATGATCAGTATTCGGTGAAGTTCACCCTACCTGTGGATAGCTGTCGGTCCTGGGCAGAACTGATATATCATAGGCGGCAGCAAAATGGCTTTTAGCTTGTTGTATTTGGCCATAACGTTCTCTTTTCCTCCACTTGGCCCTTCGATTTTGAAACCAAACCTAATTTTTTTAAAAAGTAGAACTTTAGCTGAGGAATATTTGAAAATGCAATGGTGATGTTAAAAGACAGATCAGAAAGAACAAACCAGGTCAACAAAATCACTAAGAAAAAAATTTATGTCACAAAAGTATCCACAAATTTTATTTTCTATTTCACCCTAAGTGGTATGTCCATGAGGCAATATAAACTAATAGAAAGGGAGGAAATACTTAAAAAATATTTACTATGTCTCAGCCTCTTTTTTTTTTCATTTTGGAGAATAAAAAGGAATTAGATTATATGATTTTGAAGACTGCTGATATCTCCAAATTATCATAGATAATTCTCCTCTCAGAGAATGCTGCAAATCTGGAAGACATTCATAACTTTTTAGTTTAGGATTATGCACATAACATTAACCCAGCCAAACTATAACAAAATTAATATCTGGGTTCTAAAACAATTATCTTTAGAACATGTCACCAAGTGAAGACTTGTGCTGGGTCGTACCCATACTTATATAATCTTAGAAAAATTTAAACACAAAGATTAATCCAAAACATATGGTACTGGCAGAAATATGATTATTTAGAAAGAGAAAATATTAAGATCACATATTATATTGAGCATGATAAAGACTATAGGTAAAATGGAACCAGCTGAAATTGAACTCTGGTTTTAAAATATACAAATGTACTTATTACATAAATTACACCAGTTATGATACTTATCTTCCCTTATAGGAAATGCTCAGAAATCTCCAATTCATTTCTCTAATATAAGAGACTTATAGGTAATGCAAGTAATAAAATAAATGGGAAATATAACTAAGTTCAAGAAAGCCTAGGAGTTATTACAACCTCTCCAGAATCACTATGGCTTTCATCCAAATTTCTCTATTTCTATATTAATAATATTTATCATAAAAATCATCTTCCTCAGAGTGTTAAATAATCACTAATTGATACCTGGAACTCTGCAGAATCTTCGCTTTAATATTTTAATGGTTTAAATGGAAATACAAAATGTTATATTCAGTATGTGTTTTTTGATATTTTTGAGGAGACATTTCACGAGCAGCTGTCAGGAAGCTCTTCAGTCTTTACAGAACTATGTTCAAAATACAAAATACTTACAAAAGAAGCTGGAAATCACAGATCAAAGTGCAGACTGTTAAAATTATTAAAATGTACTTGAAATTTTTACTTTTTCATAATCAGTAGTAATCTTCTCTATCTTTACCATCACCCTTATGCATACATATTAAGCTTCAGTTCAATGTGCAAGCATGTGCTACAAATTTAAGGTGGCACCATAAAGAGTTCCCAGCAATTAAAATAAGGCAATGAGAGCTACCTGTTCAGTAAGGTTTCTGAGAACACTGCTGGTAAAGGTGTATTACACACAATGCCCGGGGCCCATAATGACATCAACAACAATACAAAACATAACATATTTTCTTTCTGTCTTCACAGGCACTAGGAATATAGTAAGGGAATTTAGTCATGAAGTTGTGTGTTTTTTTTTTTTTAATTTCATTGAGAAAAGAGATCTTTACAACCTCCATAAATGAATTATCACTCTGATATGAAAAGCCGGAAAGAGAAAACCTGAGTAAATTAGGTTTGGGTTGGCTCTCTGTGCATGTTTTTAGACACAAATTAATCACGAGTTGGTGAAATGTTAAGGGGAAAACATCCATTGTTTAGAGAGCTGATCACTCTATAAGTAAACATATTATTCTATGGTTACAAGTATAACTAATTCAAATATATGAACACAGGCAAAAAATAAAAAAATAAAACAGCACACACACATGGGGCTGATGCTACCACTTGACAATTCTAAAATTCTTCACTACCATCAACTTTTTGTATATTTACTTCCTGAACTAAAATAAAGTAACCATTCACTCCACAAACTAAAGAAAAATCCTGTTGCTTGGTATTCCTACACCACCAAATGTTGTCTTTAATGATGAAATGGCCATACAGTGGCTTAATCTTCAGAAGAAATACTATTACTCTCAGGACAAAATTCTTCACTATCTTATTCATTTCTCTATTCTTTTACTGTAGGAAAATTGCAAACTTCGATATTCTCCTATTTAGCATGGTAACAACGGACAAAGAAACAGACTATTCCTTGAAATTGTTGTTACTTGAGAACTAATAAATTATAGTCTAAGAATACCAACTCTAGTAAAAATAAAATATGCCTAAGAGATAGAATTTTATCTAATATAATTTTTTCAAATGATTTAAAAATTTTAGTATATTGTGCCACCCAATTTGATAATTTGAATACAACTTAAATTATAATTGAGTATATATTTTAAAATTACTTCAAGATCATTATTTCTAGTGATTATCACCTATTGCCTCTGCAAAAAAGATATAAGCTATCTACATTTAAAAGTTAAAATGGAATGGCAAGGCAACTATTAGAGCTAGATAAATTGTAAGTGAGCTATATGATCTTTCTTTATGCATAGTAAAAATAAGTTATGGTATATGTAACAACTGCGAATTTGTGAGATTGGTTCATTTTTTTCTTTGTTTTATTATAACCCCAACCTAATAAAATTAGAGATCTCTGGGTCCTTACACAAATAACTTACCAATATCTGGTACATAATCTAAAAAGAACCTTTATGTCTGTTAAAATAGAAACAAAACAAAACAAAACAAAATAAAATAAAATAAAATAAAATAAAATAAAATAAAATAAAATAAAATAAACATATTAGTAAATAGCTAGCTATGATTCTGGGTTTTTTTCCCTTTAAAAACTAATTTTTAAAATAGATATATCTATGATATTCTTTTTAAAAATAATCATTAATTTGTATGTCTATTTAATAAGTCAAGTGTTCTTTTATGTTTTTGTGTGAGTGATTAAATTCTTTGCAAGGAAAAAGAAATTTTAATAGACCTACATGCATGCATTGTTCTGTATCTTCAGTTGAAAAATCAGTTTCTTCTTTTGTGAGAAAATGCAACCATCAAATTATTCTAACAGTATCTCCCCCTCCCAACACACACCCAGTGCCTTCATTTGGCTCCTACCTGCACCCTGGCCTCTGTGAGCTCTGTCCTTAGAGCAAGCTGTTCTCTGACATATACATCTGGGTAATGGGTTTTCTGAAAGACCTTCTCCAGCTCCTCCAGCTGCAGGCTGGTAAAGGTGGTCCGGTGTCTCCGCTTCTTACTGCTGGATACATTGCTGTCACATTTATCCCCAAGTTCATCCAGTTCTCCCTTCTCTGGCATCCCTTTCACGGGAGACATCCGGAGACTGTTACAGTTGTCCATAGCTCTATTTAGTTCGGTGTGAAGAGGCTGTCCTTCTACTTTAGTGATCCCATAGTTCACTGTACCAGAGGGGGGGGGGAAACAACAGTTCTCAGGACTGTGAAACATTTCAATGAAGAAATTAAGTTGAAGTAATTTACAACATCAGGAAAGCAGTCTGTTAATGATTTACTGTGCCAGTATTAATTCAGGCATCACATTGTGTACTATTATTAATCCACTTTGGGCAGGTTTAAGGCCATTTAAAAATGTGTTACATGAAATTCATATAATTTACCAGATTTTACAGTTCTATTTTACAGGACTAATGTAACACTTATGCACATAATTTATAATCAAATAATCAAATGAAAAGATGCTCTAGATTTTTAAAAACTTGAGCATAATCTTTGAAAAGTGGATGAAATTTAAGGTAAGTAAGGTCTGCATTTATTCACAGCAGACAAAATCGAGCTGCTTACATGGCTCAAGAAAGACAGTTCAATTTTAAAAATTGAAAATTTCCAGTTTTAAAAACAGTATCTGTAAACCCAAATCCAGACTCTTCCCAAAAGTTATCTTCCTGCTCCACACAAAAGGTATGGACTACAGGTTTAATACGGTTTTGTTTCTCCTATGTGTTGAATATTTTGACTCTATATTCATGTCTGCTTTTTAATGTCTTTTTTTTTTCCCCAAAAAGTGACCTGCTAAATTAACTACTTTCATATCCGTTTCTGAAAGTGCTTCTTAGAGAACAGAATAAGATTTAAGTAGACTTCTTTAGTGTAAAAACTCACTTGCGGTTCTGGTTCTTTCTGAATAGGTTGTATTTATGGTTAAATCATAAAATATGTTTCAAGACAAAAGCTTTATTTTTCCCTAAAGCAGAGACATTAAAACATCTATTAAAAGCTTACAAAAGATGTCATCTTCCATTCTGTTTGGGGGTGTTTTATTTTCAGTGATTTCCTCCAGATTTGACTGCATGCTTGCAATATGATATAAAACAAAAATCTATCACATGATGCCCCCCCCACACACACACGAAATGGATGCACATAAATGAAATTGGAAAGTTTTTCAAAAAGTAAAGTGAACCCAGCCAGAACAATATTTTAAAGGAACTGCCATACTTTTTTTCGTTTTTATCGTTTT
This sequence comes from Spilogale gracilis, assembly GCA_004023965.1. NCBI lineage: Eukaryota > Metazoa > Chordata > Mammalia > Carnivora > Mephitidae > Spilogale > Spilogale gracilis. The sequence goes on along the minus strand of PITA01003082.1, from coordinate 80,734 downwards.
AAAATTCTCTCATAATGTATTTTAGCAATTCCTCTAATCATTATACCAATGTTTTGGACTTTAAGACCTAAAATAATGTAAATGCTTAACATCTTTTATGCAAAAGATGTGATGTAAAACTAGATATAAAGAAGTGCCATGACTGATTAACAATAAGGTTTTGTCTTGGGCAGAGTTAAATGAGGAACTTCGGTAATTAGGGATGGGGGAGGGGAAGCAGCCGTGAGGCTAAGGGCATCTCAGGAGAAAGACAGGAGCTTTCCTAAATTTATCGAAACGCTGCCTACATTCATCTTAATACTTTCCTACTAAAATTCATCCTAAAAGTGTGATGTTCTTTAAAAAGTTGTTAAGGTATCAAAAATCACCTATTTCTCTTCTTACTTTGGATTCCCGACAATTTAAAATAGGATGTAGTCCTGTCCAGCAGTTAACTCAGAACATCAGAGAATTGTCTTTTTTGTTTTTGTTTTTGTTTTTTAAAACTTGTCCATTCGAAAAACTTTACGTACATATAAGAATTCCAAAAATAAAGATACTGCAGTCTGAAACACAATCAGAAAGCCAAGAATTTAGCATATTAAAAATAAAAATTAATTGCGTGTGTCTTTCTAAATAAATGACTGAAACGATTTAACTGATTTTCTCTGTCCTTCCCACCTATATTTTTGGTTCAACCTTGAGGTCAAAGTAATTTGCAACGCTGAATAAGTAAAATATACGAGATTTTTAAAAATATACTGCATACAAAGTATTTAGAAAATGAGCTCCTATAAGCCAGTACCTTGCCAGATTTTGACCCTCCATTAAAACAGGGGGCGGGAGGCTTGTTGTAAATATTTCACACTTAATTCGTTTGTTATTTTAAAGCAACCTGCTCCTTACAGCTTAACTGTGGAATATATACAATGATAAGGAAAAGTCCTCTTGGAATTGTAAACTTGCTTTAGCTGTCGTGATCTAAAAAAAAAATAGGTTTGTATTGGGTTACAAGATAGAAAAGATAGATGGTTTGTTTTGATAACATTTTGACTTTTAGATACTTGGCCGTTCAAAGTTGAAGATTTCACTCAGAAGCATTCCGAGAGAGGGCTCTCAGGTGACTTTTAATGTGGAGTCAGAAAAATAGACAATACAGAGTTCGGGAGTGAGTGCTTATACTGAGGATTCTTTACCCGAAGCTACTGAAAGTGATTTGGTGTTTAGGAAGAAAATTTATGTGTGCTGTATTGCAAACCCAAAGAATCTGAAATCACAACTTCACACAAGCTAACCCGGCAATCTTCCAACTTCACAAAGAAAAATACTGCTACTTTTTGGAAAACTTTTTTTAAAAGGTTTTTCACCTAAAGGAACTCAAAGTTTTATTATTCGTGACAACAGTGACGTCCTCTAACGAGCTACCATCGATTTCAGCTCCGTCTTCGCGGGCAGTGCGTCGGGCTCACAGAGGAACAGCGCGGTCTTGACTCAATTACACTCTATTTACCGCCCTATCAGTTTACGCCCGGGTCCTAGATAGAAGGAGTCCGGGACCCATAGGGACAGCACTCGACCGCTAAAAGAGAACCGCGAGGAGGCAATCCTCTGCCCCGTCCTTCCTTTGCCCCTCAAAAGTCGGCTGCAGCCAGAACACCGCTTCTTAAAACGCTCCCAGTTCCATTGCCTTCCTCCGCCCTCCGGGCTCACTCGCTCCCCCTTTGCTTCCTTCCTTCCTTCCTCCCCGCCTGCCTGTCCCGACACGTCCCCGCACTTAGGGTTTGCGGAAGGGTGGCCGGGGCTCGGGCAGGCGACTCACCGCCGCTCTCCTGACAGGGCGAGGCTCTCTCCAGACGCACGTGATGCTCGGCGCGGGGCAGGGGCCCGAAGGCCTGCACGCATTTGCCTGCCGACGCTTTGCTGTAAAAGGACTCATTGTCCAGCGTCTCCATAACGTGCTCCAATGCGCCTCCTGCGCCCATGTAGAAGTCACTGTTCTTACTCGGCGGGCTCTTGAGGGTAAACTTCTCGCTCAGGAACTCCATAATCCTGGAAGGCAGTCGCGGAGCTCCCGGGGCGCGGAGGCTGGAGAGCGCTGGGGGAGGGAGCAAGTGGGCGGGAGAAGGGAGGGCGCAGGAGGGAAGGGGAAGCGAACGCTGCGACGCCGGGAGCTGCCCGGCTCCGAGCCCTTCAGTACGTCCCGGCTGGAAAGGGGGCACCCGAAGTTGCTTTTATATCTTGAAACTCAGCTGGGCTCTTCGGGCAACCTCCCAGTTCTAATGAATATGAAAATAGGCAGGCGACTAACTCCACCCAGGGTCCCCCTCCGCCCCCACCCCACCCCCACCTTCCCCCAGTTACCCGGGCAGGGCGCGTCCGGGCCTAGGTTAGACAGACAGCTCCATTTCAGACAAATGCCAGGAGGGACGAGGCCCCGACACCCAGAAACATTGTCGCCGCGACAGTGGACTGGCATTTCGGAACAGCTTGGTGAGACCGCAAAGCAGTTAACCCTCCACTCCCTGCTCTCTACGCTCTTCCGGGCCGCCCGCCCGACACCCGGTCCCCACCCCGCCCCCAAGCCGACCACTCACTACCAGAAAGATTTAGAGGCGTCTTAAGAACTTGAAAGGAAGTATTACTCGAAAGGGCTTTTATTTCATCCGTAAATCGTTTATGTGGAAGATCCACATTAACCCGAATCCCAAGAAGCCAGATGCTTTGGTAACTCTTTACGGGGTCGGCTGCGGTGGAGGGGCCGCTTCTGCTTCTAACCCGGAGTAGCTCGGCGTCCCGGCGCTCTGGGCGCTAACGAACCCATGGCCTTTTCTTTCTTCTGGAATGCTGCGGCATGTGGAGGTGCTTGCGATGGGTGGGAGAGGGAAGCGGAGCAAGGGGCATTAAAAGCACTATGCCAATACCAATCTATTTCTTCACTCTCCTCCCAAGGCTCCCTTTGGTCCAGGATTTTATCATTCGGTCCAGATTATTTTAGGAAAACCCGTTAGGAAAAGAGCCTCTTCCAAAGGGCCCTTCGTATAGGCCAGAGGGACGCTCGTTATACAAAGGGCTTATGAAAGGGGAAGGCCTTCAGCGTGGTTTTTAATAAGTATTTTTAAAGAGTGGCGATGGAATTACTGTGCACGTGTCAGGAGAGGGGCGCGCGCGGAGCTGGGCGCACTAGCGAGGCGGCGTTTCGGGCGCCGGCAGGACGGGGGCCTGGGTTTGGGCCCAGGCAAAGGCGAGGGGTGGGATGCTAGGGTGGGCGGGGAGTTGGCCGCTCCCTGAGGGCAGGGCAGCACTGCAGGGTTGACATCCCTTACAAGTGGCTTTGAGATTGAGTCGGCCTACCGAGAAGACTAAGGCGAGTCTAAAGGAAATATGTTCAGTGTGGACACGAAAAGGCAGCCATTTGCAACGGGCTCTTGAGCTGGCAGATTTGGTGACAAGTTCCACAACTTGGGGACTATGGACTGCACCTTCCCGGGGAAGACTCCGTTCGAGGGTCCTGACAGAAGCACAGGCCTTCGCAGCACCGGTCGCGCTTCCCTAGGCCAGCCTGGCAACGATGCCACGGCCTTGGGCACGCTGGGCAGCCTCGACTCTGGGAGTGGTGAGGCCAGGCCTAACTCTGGCAGGCATTCTGATGGGTTTGGGAATTTCCAGCCTCTTGCGGCCCTGGCTGGCCCAAGACCCTCTTCGAGGTCAGGACAGGCTCGCAGTCTCGGAGGAACAACCGTGGAACTCTGCGCACTTCTGCGGGGCTTAGTTAGCATTGCCCTAGAAGCCGGCCGGCCCGAAACACCCAGACCTGGGCGAACGCAGCCAGAGCGGACGCCGGGAGGAGCAGCCTCTGTGCACCCGGGACCTTTTTCCCAAGAATGGGGCTGGGGGCACAAGCTCAGTTCACGTGGCGCCGCGCTGAGCGTGGCCTTGAGTGCCTTGCGGGGTTCTAGAGAGCTGACACTATTCCCGGAATTACACCGCTTTTGCTGTCTTCTTATTCCCATTTCCCGAGCCCTGCTGACACCGGCGAATTGTTAAATCTCGAGGGGGCGCGGTCAAAGAAAAACTCCTGGGACTGTGCTCCAGGAGGTAGCCAGACTATCGGTAGCCAGACTATCGGGACCCAAGAACAACCCTGGCATCATAGGCTTGAGGGGAAAAAACAAAACAAGGACATGCTGGCGGGAGGTTACCCTAGGTGTCCGGACCACACTTAAGGCAGAGTAGCAGCCCTGTGCTTCCTGGGCACTTTTTAGCTAGTTCCCTACCTATCCCTGCCAGAAAATTGGGTGTCCAGTTACTCACTCATTTCTGCGTAGAGTGATGATTTTTTTTTATTTTCCCCTAGCCCCTTCTGTACCTAACCTTCAGAGATATTCTGCGAGTCTGACCTTCTGTAATAAACATGGAGAAGATAAAAGAAATGGTCATTTAATAGGTTTTTTTTTAGAATTTCACAGCAGCAAGAATAACGCCTTGCTGACTTGAAGAAATACACAAACAACTCCTTAAACTTAGTTACGTGGTAGAGCTCTGTCAGCTTGTTTATAAATATGCTTCTTAAGAACCCTAAATTTCCTGAAAAACATTCGATGTATTTTAAATGAAAGACATATGATGCCAACTCTGGAGTACTTGTATACCAATAAAGATCCAGCTCATAGAAGAAAAACTACAGGGGAGCCAAGGAGGATAGCTGCTGAGTAAACCGTTCGGATCCCACACCTCAAACTCATTTTTGATAGTAGTGGTTGGAGGGATGGGTAGAAGGTGTCACCAGCCACACTTATCCCTGGAGCCTCCTGCAAACACAAATCTATTATATGGGATGCTGTGTGGGGACATGTAACCACTTGTGCCCATAACAGAAGGAACAGCTAATGGCCAACTCCCATAACGAATGCTTAATCTGCAGTTTTTGGCAAGAAGTTGGGTCTCTGGTTGCCAAAAGCTGCATTAAATAGATTTTGAGAGGCTGAGATGGAGTTTATGGTAATGAAACAGCTTTAGCCATTGGAGCATTAATAATACACTTAAAATAATACTAATTAAAATAATAATAAATGATTTCTGGAACTCGTGAGAAGAGAAACAAAATCAGATTGGAGATCTGAGCTTGTCCTGCTTGATGCTTTGAGGAAAACCTTCCTGGAAATTGACCATAGCACTTTCCACCCAAATCGAACATAACTCTTCCCTTCTCAGTAGGCTTTTAAAACCACCCCTAACCTTCATTCCTTATCCTTAACCTCTCCAATTCCAACCAGTCAACTTGGCCAGGGCCTCAGGGGTCTATTCTGAGGAACCATCAGCTGGCAAATAAGACCCAGTTCATTAAGTCAGGTTCTAATTGGAATTTAATCTCATCAGGCCCCTCAGGCTACCATTCCCTTCTTTGGCCCACCTCTCTATTTTGTCTTTGAGGGTACTATTGATCTCTGAGCCTGGGTTCTAAACTTAGGATTCTGCTCCCCATCTTTCATGTCAGTCAAAAAGTCTACCAGGAGTAAAGTTGCTTTGCCTCCTTTTCTCCTCTGCTTCCTTCAAATATGAACTTTCTCAGTGGGCACCAGCACTCGTTAGAGGTGGTGGGAATGCAGGGGGGGGGGGGGGCGAGGAAAGGGACAGAGGTGGGGAACCATCAATGTCTTTTGTAACCTAACAAATTTAGGACATCTTAGGATCCCGTCACTTTCAGATCTCTGGGTGCTGTGAAGACATTGATGTTTCTTGAGGTCACTTTGTTTGGGGGTTAGGGGTATGGGGCTCGATGTCTGGGAGGGGCATCAGTAAGTAATGTACCCTAGTCCAGAAAGCAAAAAAGATGAGGGTTAACAGACCTACTGTAGATTCAATCACAACCTCTTTGAAAACGTGGGTTTCTCCTCATTCCTCTGGCATGATCAGTTGTTAACAGGGGAAAGGCTATTTTGTGAAGTGACTCCGATGCTCCGATGCTCCGATTTGAAGTTACATCTAACATTCCTGCAATCAGTTTGTGGTTGTTGCTGCTGTTGTTAGGTGCCAACTCCCCAAACACAGCAATTTGGAGTGGGCTTTTTTTCTTATTTTATTTATTTAGCTCCCAATAGAGCCTAGAATTAAAGTAATTGAATACGTTAAAACTAGTTGAGAAGCGCACTGAAAGGACCATTTGACTCCTCTAGACAGGGACGCACACATGTAAATTCAGATAAGTCAAGTTCAGATAAAAGATTCGCTGTCTGTCAACTTGACTTATTTTATATTAAAAAAAAATTTCTCACGGCCTAAAAGCTGTATTTAAAGTTCCCCTCCCCCATGAGAATATATTCCGGGAAATGAAAAATATTTTGAGTACATACATCAAAGCAGCAGTTGAAGCAATGTGTGGACCACTCTAGTTCCTTTTCTTCTCAGCGTATTGAAAGAAACGTCACACTTATAGAGTAATAGTGGTAATGTCAAGAGAGCATTGCAAGAACTTTAGTTTCAGCACTTTCTTTTTGTGGCGAGAGTTAGAGACATATTACTAAGTACAGCGAGGAAAAATGCATGCTGAATCAGATGAACTATGCCAAATGTAGAAAAGCAAGGAACTGGAGAGGGGAGGGAAAGCTGGGTAGAGGGAAAACTCTCATGAAAAAGTACTCAAATAATTGAATGTCATGTATGATGGCAAGAAGCCAGGTGGCCTCGTGTTTGTGTGTGCTCTGCTGCCGTTTCCCTTCCCTGGCTTCATCTTCAGCCTTCCCACAGCTCTAAAGACATAACAGATACAGAAATACATTTTGCATTGAAGCAGTTCAAGAGGTTTCCCTCAGAATAAAAATATATACACACACGAAGACCTATTTAAGCTTTTCTTTTAAATACATGTCCCAATCCATTATCCTTTACTCCAGAAAACACACCTCCAGACTAATATATAACTTTGTCATGTTTTTGAAGCTTCTGTATTTCAATTAAAAAAAAATTGCTTGAATTTCAGTCAACCCTGTCAGTCTGTCAAGGGTCTTATTACAAAGCTCTTAACTATAATGGATTAAATTTACCTGCAATTTCAATAGTAATATTAACTATTTTGGTATTTTGGAAAGTCACATGATTTTTCAAAGAGCTATGCTTGTTTTTGAATTACGAATTGTTTCAATAATAGTTTTTCACATAGTTGCCCCTTTCTTAAACAGAGAAATGGATTTGACTTCTGTTCTCCTAAAGGATCCAAATTAAAATATAAAAATTTGAGTATTTTTCCCAAGGAAATATTTTGACTTATCTAACATGTGTGATGGTTTACATTTACTATGACATTGTTTCCATTTGCTGGAGAAATGCATTTTACAAATATCAAAACATCATAATTCAACCGCGATAAACTAGTCACCTTTGTTCCTCGCTATGGCTGTTGTCATTGCTCCACCAAATACTGAATATGGTAAAACAAAAGGATCATTAGAGTAAGATCTCCTTTGTGACACATATACCTTTAAATAGTTTATGATTATGCTGAACTGTAGTCCATAAACTCAGATTTTATTAGCAATTAATCATTTACTTCTAACACATCTTACATTATTATATTTGAGATGGTTGTTTAAGGTTCTATCCATTGCATTTTAGATACTTTTCCCCCCCTGATTATGTAGATAAGTCTTAAAGACAGAGCCACTTCTCTTCAAGATGTGCTTACTTACACATGCACACATTAAGCATTCACGTTTCAGGTATAGACTTAAAGAACATCTCAATATAGACAGAGGCAAAATAACATTACGGATGTTTCTCCTTTGGACTGGATTTATACAATGTAAGTATAAAAGTCATGGTCATTAAGCAAACCCTACCAGGGTGCGATTAATACGATTAATGCGATTAATGCACGTAGTCAAGGCAGGTTCAAACAGAAAGCAGCAGGACTCTCCGTGGGCTAGACCTCCACCTACTACGGTGCCTCTCTGGAGCCCACGAATACCATTTACCTCAGAATAGGATCAAAGACAGAGTTTGCACAAAGCCAACGCGGTGAGCTTAGAATGCACCGCATTGTAAACTGCTGAAAACCATTCGAAATCTAGTTCAACCTCTTTGCCGTGGTGCTTTATAAATTCGACAGACGAAAAATACAGACATGTTCTTACACCCTGGATTATTTAGAGAGAGGGCCAACTCCTTTATCCGTTTAATTCATTGAAGAACTATAGAGAAAGGTAAAGAATAATCACTTACTTCTCCCTTCGAACCTGTCCTGTCCGCCCGCCCCCTCTGCCCCCGGCAACGTGGATTCTAGATGTGAATTTTGATGAGTGATTTTTAATTTGCAAAATGTCGTAAACAGATTTTGGAAACAAAACGTTCTCTGTGGCTCACAGCAGGGAAGCGGAGCTCGCCGACTGCCCCCTCCTTGGGGTGCAGGCACCACCGGGACGGCTAGCGGCGCCTCTGCGGCGCAGATCCGCATCCCAGATCGGGTGCCCTCGCCCAACCGCTGCGGCGGCCGGACTCACGAGGAAGCTCTCCTGTCGGGAACTTGTGCCTAGGCTGTGAGCGGACCAAACTCCCGGAGGAAGTCCAGCAGTCCCGGTGCACCGGTGGGCCGCCACCTGGTGCGCACCTCGGCATAGGACCACCGTCTGGACTGCGGAGAGAGCGTGGGGGGCCGCAAGGGGCCGCCCTGGCAGGCCGCTGAGGGTAAAGGCCGAGTCTCCAAACGCCCCCTGATTTGACCTCAAGCTGTACGCGAAGTTACCTACGACTCGGGAGATACATATTCTGTTTTAATAATGTCCTTTAATTCTGCGGTTAAGAGTGCAAGTATGGGGGAGTTTCTATTCTGAGCAAAGAGAATGAAGTTTCGTTTCCCTCGTAAACTTTAAAGAGCCTCCAGACTACAGAAAGAAGTTAGTGGTTAACCGATTTGCTGCTAATATTTCACCAGTGGTACTTTCCCTCCTTTAAAGTCTAACTCTTGGAAAAACAACATATTTTAAGCTTTCCATCCAAATATTGATATTGGCAAATAGATCATCCAGCCGTCCCCTGGTAAGGACAGTGCCCTTTTTGTTTTACAAGTTGGCGATCAGAATTAATCCATATCACAAATTGCTGCAGATTTAAGGGATAAAGCAGAAGACCTGTAACTGACTCTTTTCGACAGGGTGTGTGCCTGTGTGAGTGTGTAAAGTAAGGCACACATCACTCCTCTACCTGTCTTCCACAGTAAATGAGCCACTCTCCTGGCTGGGGAAAGCCAAGGTTCAACCTGACTACAAGAGGTTCCCATGAATGCGTTAAATAACAGGCAACAGTCTAGTTTAAGATCCTGTTTTACAGTAAACGTTTCTTAACCTTTACTGGATTTCTGATATCCTTTTTGTTAAAGCTGACCCACTACGTCTAGAGCAGGGTGTTGCCCAATGCCTGGGAGGCCGGCTGTTAAAAAAGGAATCCCAGGAGCTGAACGGATGACGGATGACGTCATTTTTCAGTTCCTGACATCACATGGACCTTTGTTATAAAGTCAGGGTAATTAAACACTTTCTAACCTTCATAGTTTGCTGTCTGAGATCACAAAACCTCATGAAATCATAATTTATTAATAAAGTTCGAGTATAACAGGCAACTAAAATTTACTGCTATTATCTCAAATAGTTACAGGGGCATTTTTTTCAAGTTACCAAAAAGAAAGAAAAAAATGTCTTTAAACAGTACATTTAAATTAGGTTCTTTGTAAGATTTCAACCACTTGTGCTATATATATATATATATATATATATAATATACATATGCAATATATATACATATAATAACCTCAGTTCTTAAAAAGGATTTTAATTGTAAAAGGAACTGATTTGGTGCTAATCTCTCTAATGTAATTACTTTCAGGCAATCCAAATATTTCCAATAAAGTTAATTTCTGATTAATATTAGTGAAATTATTTCTTATGTGCTATCTTTGATTCTCATGGGCTATTTTTGGGGAGAGGTGTTTACAGTCATCTTTTTGCTACATTAAAAATTGTCCAATATTTGAATTAAGCAAAATCTAAGCGATTGATTATTCTGTTTTAATAATGTCCTTTAATTCTGCATTCTTTCTAATGTCAATAAAACCTTGAATACTGTCTGAGAGTTTAAAAAGTAATGTAAATTTTTAGTTCCAACAATAAACACTAGAATCCAATAATCATTTTTAAAAATTTCCTTCAAGTATTATTTATTAAAGGTGGATCTTAATTCTATTCAATATTTTCTCCAAAAAACTCAAATACAGAGGTTGCACTTACAAAGTTTTATATAGTAGGTATTCTTAGGAGGGATAAAGATTTGGAATACAAGAAAAATTGGGAAGCAAATATTTTTGGAGAAGATGGAATGATGGAATTAAACCAATGGAAGACAAATATAAAGTTTCAAATTAAGGTTAAAAAAATAAATGTAGAAGAATGAAAGCAAAGCTCATAAGGGTCCATACAATAAAGATCCAGGGATATTTTGAGTCCACCACATGATTTTGCTGTTAAGGTAGTTAAAACAAACTTGACCTATATTACATTAACAGTAGTAAAGCATCACACATCAAGAAAGATTAATCCCCACTGTGTTATGCAGAAATCTAGAGAACTGAGAAGTGCCCTGGAAACTACTTTTACCAAGAGAAATTGATAATTTTTAGTTTTTCTTGTGTACAGTGGGTGAGTCCAAGTGGATTTGAAAAAGCTGTCCTGCAAAGAATGGTGAAGGAGATAGTGAATTTTAGCTAAGAGAAGATATGCAAAAGATGGCTTACATTTATTCAGTGTGGCCCCAGCAGTGGAGCTAGATGGATGGGCTTCAGTTAGAAGACAAATTCCTTAAGGTAAAAAAGCAAGTTTTTAACAATGCAAGCTCTCTGTGACTAAAAAGTGAGCTGATTCTCAAAGTTACACACTCTTGGGCAAGAGACTTGACAGAGGTAAGTCTGTATTCTACAAGTTTCTTGCAAATCAAAGTGCCCAGAGGCATCCTTCACACTTACTATAGCATTTTCTCTCTGAAGAATTTCCGTCAACAAAAAGTACTGTACTATTAATTTCCAAATTAGGATTAATTTTCTCTGAGGAAAAAAATAACTTTTTCTATATTTTCCTTTAAAAATGAGCTGAAATTAAAGATTACATTTTGAAAGCAAATGCTTTCTGTCAGATTACCAGAGTATCATTCTGGCCTGCCTATATTTTTTATTGATTAGATAGCTTTTTCAGTTACCTATGGATGACATCTTTGGCTAGCTGGTTACACACAGTGTCTGTGATAATGTATGTGTACATATTTATTTTGTGTAGGAAAATACAGACTACATTAGGACTCACATGTTTTGGGTCCACCTGCTGGTTGTGTGATGCTGAGCAGGTCCAACCTGCTGGTTGTGTGATGCTGAGAAGGTACGTAACCATTTATGATTCAGTATCATCTTCTGTAAAAGGGGGCTAAGACTAATACCTATCTCAACAGATGAGAGTAAATATAAAAAGAATTAATGTATCTAGGACATTTAGGGACAGTGCCTGGCCATATTATAAGCATTATGTGTTTACTGTTAGGACTTTAAAAATTCAGAATGGGAAAGCACTTAATAAAGATTATGGACATAGTAAAAATAAACAAGTGGTGTTATGGAATGAAATGTGACTTAAAATATAAAATTCAGGGGTGCCTGGGTGGCTCAGTTGGTTAAGCAACTGCCTTCAGCTCAGGTCATGATCCTGGAGACCCGGGATCGAGCTCCACATCGGGCTCCCTGCTCGGCAGGAAGGCCTGCTTCTCCCTCTCTCACTCCCTCTGCTGTGTTCCCTCTCTGGCTGTGTTTCTCTCTGTCAAATAAATAAATAAAATATTAAAAAATATATATATATATATAAAATTCAACTATATAAATTGAGAAAATGAAATACAAAATTGTGATTATTTAAGAAACAGAAGGAGAGAGGATCACACATGAGAAACAAATCTCCACAAGGATTCTATGTCCTGACATGTGTATACTAGTTTGATGCAAGTATGCTTGCTGCAAATTGCAATTCTGTCCGGTTGTAAACATAGGTATTACTTCCAACAGATTTTCCAAGATTTTTGTGACTCGGGAGATTGGGGACCTATTCCCAGCTCTATTACTAACCACCAATCTGCATAACCTCAAACAAATACAGTTACCTATTAAAGTCTCAGCTTCTCTTATTAGAATATTCCCATTGTAAGCCATGTATTGAAAAAAGACTATACAATTCTTATCAATTAAATACACTACATGTTTTCTAGGATGCTGCTATGGACTGAATGTTTGATCCCCTCAAATTCATATGTTGAAACCTTAATTCCCATCATGACACTATTCAGAAGTGGAGCCTTTAGGGGCTTAGGGTTATGTTTTTGGTCATGAGAGTGGAGCCCTCATGATGAGATTAATGCTCTTACATAGGATGAAGAGATGGGAAGTCTGGCTCCCTGCCATGAGAGAATATGGCAAGAAGATGGCCACCTGAAAACCAGAAAGAGGCCCCTTGACCATACTGGCACCCTGATCTCAGAATTGAAAACTCCAGAATCGTGAGAAATAAATGTTTGTTGTTTAATCCTCCCACTCCCAGGTGTTCTGTTATAGCAACCCAAGTCAACTAGGGCAGAGACCTTAACAATTCTCTGATTCTAATATATTCAGAGTAAATAGTAGAAATTCCAGCTTTTTCTAGCCATTATCTGACTGAGAAGTCTCAGCACAGTGTTCCTGAAGCTTTGTGGAAAGCCTTCCCTGGAGCAGAGCAGTTTGTTCAGGATATCACTCTCTATAACCAAATTCCTGTGGAAGGAACATTTACAGAGAGTGCAGCCTATGTCTATACTTGGAAGCAGCATATGTAAAACCAACTCCCAAAAGACTTTGGTGGGAATAACCTGATTGTCATCATGTCATATTTGAATCAAATTAAAAATTCCCCTGATCATGTCTATTTTTATTTTGAGAATTATTGGTAATCATAACATTGTCTTCCTATTTTTGAAAACCATCACATAGCAGTTTTCCACCTAAAATCTATAGGTAGGACAGATCTCAGGGTACTTCATCCAATCCTACTTTCCAGTGACATTTCCCACTAATTCCCTGTCTCTCTCACCAGGCTGTCTCCATTCTGTCCAATAATCCAGTCTCTGGATTGTTCTTTCCATTCCCTGGACATGTCATTTTTAGCTCTCTCTAGTTATCTATTCAGGCTGTATTCTTTGCTTAAAATGCTTTCCTCAATATCAATTCATCTTTTGAGGTCAATTAAATAGAATGTGAAAACACCTATTCCTTGTCCATTCTCATTTAAAATTAACACTTCCCATACCCAAGACATTTTTTGTCTCTTTTGGGATGCTAAAATAGAAGTTCCTTACACTGTTGTTTATTGGATCTAGGCTAACACTCATCTTTTATTTTTTTAATTTTTTTAAAGATTTTATTTATTTATTTGACAGAAAGAAACACAGCTAGAGAGGGAACACAAGCCAGAGAGCAGGGAGCCCGATGCGGGGCTCCATCCTGGGTCTCCCGGATCATGACCTGAGCCGAAGGCAGTCGCTTAACCAATTGAGCCACCCAGGCGCCCCAACACTCATCTTTTAAAGTTAGTTTATATTTGTGAAGATTAAAACAAAAGTTTCTTATTAATCAAAAAATGAATAAAGATTAAGAAAGAAATAAACTCAAGGGATGGTTATGCTTTTCTTTGTCTTCCTAAAGAGACAATGAGCCAAAATTTCCCTTTGAAGGGGAGGAGATGAGAAGTGGAGAAATGTGAGAGAATGGATCATGTGCACCAGTCTAGCCAACTACCCGACATCCCCTTTGGGACCCGATACTGGAAGCATTTTATGGATCCATTTTGGAGTATACAGCACTGACTACAGAGTTCTCGTCCTGGCATTTTAACCTGTTCTCTAGAAATACATGTTTTACTTGTCCATGTGAGAAAATAAACTACATGCTTTTAGAAACGTATGCCTTTTACATTTCCAAAGTATTCTGTATACTTTTAGTGGAGAATGCTCAATATGAAAGTGTTTATTTTCCAATACGTTTGTATTTGAAAAATTGAATTCTACTGTCATTTTGAAGCAAATTTGGAGAAGTCAGTTTTAAAGGTCTTTTAAAATATTTTCCATTATTTCATAGAAATACTTGCTAAATAAGGTATGCAGAATCAATCCAATTTCTGGCTTAATTTTGGAAGATGGGTCTGGAAATATTTTCTTTGCCAAGTCATCATTTATTGAGTCCTTATGATACCCAAGGTACTGAGCTAGGGGCTTCTCATATACTTTGTCACCTGACCCCATAGCACCCTAGGAATTATAAGCCTACTTTAGTGGAAAACAAGGAGATTCATAGAGCTTGCTACTTGTACTGACATCAGAGTGAAGATTAGAACATAGGATAGATTGGGTGCCTGAGTGCCTGGGTGGCTCAGTGGGTTGGGCCTCTGCCTTTGGCTCAGGTCATGATCTCAGGGTCCTGGGATCGAGGCCCGCATCAGGCTCTCTGCTCAGCAGGGAGCCTGTTTGCTCCTTTCTCTCTGCCTGCCTCTCTGCCTACTTGTGATCTTTCTCTGTCAAGTAAATAAATAAAAATCTTAAAAAAAAATCAAAAACATAGGCTAGATTTGGCTCAGATCACAGTCCCAGTCCTGGGATCCAGCCCCACACTGGGCTCCGGCTCAATGGGGAATCTGCTCCTCCCTCTCCTTATGCCCCTCCCCAGGCTTGTGCTTTCTCTCATTCATTCTCTGTCTCAAATAAATAAATAAAATCTTTTAAAAAAAACGTAATACAGATTTTAAAAAACATATTCTCTTCACTTTCTTCTGCATGCCTCATTCTGAAACATGTACTGAGCAGAACAAAATTGCTGTGCCGATCTCTTACTTTCTTTTATGTATTATATTGAGTTATTCTAAGCATTGGATTCATTTCAAAGTTAATATAAATTCCATGGCTAGACAAAATCTGAATGATTCGGAGAGAGATGAGAAACAGATCTACCCTTACTATGTCTATGATACATATTAGTCAAAATCATCTTGTTTTTATACCATTTTATTTTCCCCCAAACATGTTAATTTTAGGGGCTAGGATAGCTGAAGTTTTTTCTTTTCCTCTGTAAGATAAAGTCCTTATAATTCTATTTGAGGAAAGAAATGTATTGGAGATATTGAGTTAAATAAAATACATTAATTTTATCAATTTCTTTTTACATTTGTAACATGGCTGCCAGAAAATTTAATATTACATATTGGCTCACATTTTATTTGTATTGTACAATGCTGATCTAGAACAAGTCTATGAGGAACATCAAACAAGTTTGAAGTTTCTAATTATAGCTTTTTCAAGAGAAAATTATTTTTAGGAAATTCCAATGACATTTAAAAAAGTTTTACATTAACTCTGCTGGTTACCCCTGGTAGACACATTCAGTCTTTCATAAAAATAAAGCAAGGACTTGAAGCAGTTTCTCATCTTTGCTTTTGCATTGGAAAAGTGGTTATATCAATACCTAAAATGTAAGGATCCTATGAAGATTACACTCAGTCAGGGTAAAAATAAACCTTGAAATAAAAAGGAAAACTTTATCAGTTATAATATAATTGAATTAGTTCACTTTTCTCAAAAGCTCCCTAGAAGGGATTTCCTTCCTGTAGCACCTTGGCCAGCTACTGTCTGAAGGCAAAGATGACAGACAAGGACCAGAAACCAATTAACTCTAAGCTCCCAGTGTTGAGCAGACCTTAGCAGTCATGGCATTCTTTCCTGCCTCTCCATGAGTTCTTCTTCACTGAGCTCTAGAGTCCTCATGATCCCTTCTGCAGGTGGTCTGTCTAGATCGACTAGTGGGGGCTCTTGCTCTAAAGTGCTGGTAGGGATATGTCATAAATGAAAAGTCACATGAAATGTTTCACTTCAATTTTGACTTGGGTGAAATTCTGGCTCCTAGGAACAGTAGACGAATGGCATAATATTTGGAGGGGAGGGAAAAAGGGTGGTGAGGCTGTACCACATGAAGCACATGTTGATTACATGCTTTTTAGAAGTTAGAAACACTCTACGTGGTGTTTTCTAATGTCTCATATTCATTTACGCAACTGTTAGTGGTTTTTCATGTTTAATGTATTAGAATAAAACTGGATTTATAATACAGTAAGATGCCAAAAATATTGTTCCCATTAAAAGATCTTATTTATGTCACAGATCAAATCATGCTGTTTGAAAATTAACAGCTGTCCATATGTAAAGCCTGAGATAACATAGACTGCAAGGTGAGTGCTAATTCTTTCTTGCTACCAGTAACATAAAAGACTCTGACTTGACTTTATAAGATGGTCTCTTATTAAAATCAATTAAAAACAAAATGAACCAAGTATATATATATTAATTTTAACTGAATTAAATTCAATTTTATTGTCAAAGTCTAGAGTCACAAGTGAGGTTATTTTCCTTTTTGTTTCATAATATTCACTATGTTTAACAGAATCAAAGTTTTCTTTTCTTACAAACTAGAATTTTTGTGCTTTGTTTTCTGGGGTTACTATATTTTTTCTATCTCACCAATTATTTTCTGCATCAATAACACCCTACATAAGTTATCTGAGAAAATGGCCTCTAGATCAACTAGTTCTATCCAATAGAAATACAATGTTCATTATATCTAGTAAATTTTTCTAGTACTTATATACTTATATCTTAAAAAATAAAACATTTCAATAATATATTTTATTTAAGTCAAAATATTGTTGTTTTAACACAATCAATACAAAATTTGGGGGCAATTTTGTATTTTCTTTTTATACTAAATGCTCGGAATCTACTGTGCATATTATATTTATATCATCTCTCAATTCAGACTAACTGTACTAAAGTACCAGGTAGCTACATGTGGCTAGTGACTAATGTTCTAGACACCATAGGTCTATAACACAGTTCTTTAGCTTCTGGAAAGAGGTTTTCTTTGAATCTCGTAACCATCAGTGACAAAAACAGCTGCATCTAGGTAAACAAAGATATCATGGTAGATAATGGATTTCATTCCATATGGGAAAAGACAGAATTACCTCTCCTTTTTGTGATGAGTAGAGCTCTTCTTCCCCTAATGAATGAGTAGGGCTTTTCCCCTAAATTAAAGAATATTCACTGGACAACTCACGTTCTTCCAGTACAGTCATGAAAACCATAAATTTAGAAGATGAATTATTTTCTGGGCCTTAAAGATGACAGACGATGCATTTGGTAGAAAATATGATAATAAAGGAAAGAATAAGGGGAGTCCTTACCAACTTATTTTTCTTTTCAAAAGAATAAGCAAAAATGTTTCTCCTTTCTAAGAAACTTATTATAGTTACTTCAATTATGGCATATTACCAGTAAAATATTGTCAAAACATACCCTACGCATTTAATTTTATTGGTCTGAACTTTGGCTCAGGGTTACCTAGATTTGGGGAAAAATGAAAGAATATGAGTAAATTACAAGCAACCAAGAGAAAATCATGACAATGGCCAATTCAATAACAGCATAATCAAAACAGGGAACATCCAAAGCTGCTTATGTTGATGATGTGAGGATTTGAAATTAGGCAGAGATCTCTGAAAACACCGCTATTTATTGTTCATTTGCAATTTTAATGTAAAAATCCTTTAATGCCTGTCTGTGCCTTCCAACTTATTCTTTCTGGCTAAAATGCCTTATCCTTTGCTGTCTCCAAAAAAGAAAAACTCAAAACTCATTTCCAGGAATCTTGGTGTATTCTCCCTTTTGCCCTTAAGGCACAGCATTGTCTTTAACAGTGCTTTGGCTTTTGTTATACTATTCTGATTTTTTTGTTTTTAATGTGGTGGTTGTACCTTTAATTAATTTATGGGCACAAGAAGAAATCAGGCTTTGGAATGCTTCTCAACATACCTAATGAACTCTCTTATAATGCTCTATGTGCACTAAGATATTGGCAGACTGGCCCTTGGGGAGATGATACTTCCATAAACCAATATAGTTAACTCTCATATCAAGATATTCTAGAATCTACAGACACTGCCCAACACTTCCACCAGTCTTTTTGTGATCAGGGATTCACTTTGCCATTCTCACTGGAAATGCTGGGTGATTGTGATAGCCCTGGAGTGAGGGACAGGTCAGGTCGGTAGGAGAGAATTGAGTTGGGAAGGGCTCAGGAAAGACAAAATGTCATTTGGGGCTGTGCTTTTGAATAGTTACACTGCCTGGGTCCATCACTATCAATCCAAAGTTCAGTCGACTAAGTGACAATATAGGCTCATATTTTTGCCTTCCCAAATCTTAAAAGACAAATATTTGCCTTAATGTCTCTTCATAAATGCAAATAAACTAATGTTAAAAATGATGTTTGAACTCTGATTTTGTAAATGAATATTTTAGGGCCAGACACAATAAATAACACTACAAAGAACTTCCAATTTAACACCATAATTAGGAAACTATTTTATTGACATCTTCATCAATCATCACCTACAAATTTAAGAAGCATCAGCACCTATCATGTTCCTCAGAATTAATATTATGAAACAATTACACAAATCACAGAATAAGGAAACTATAGACTAAATTATTTTTAGGCACTAAAACAGTTTAATCATAAACATCTCACTTCTCATACTGACTTTTCCATTTCATTGATTTGAGCATATGAACCATAAAACCCCATCAGTTTCAGCTCTGATGTGGTTTTCTCTTGTAGGGTTCACAATAAGTTGAGATAAAATATTTTCCATCATTACATTATGCTGGTCTGTGGATGCTCTTAGTAGAAGGACGACATAACAGCATGTTCATAAAGCAACTACACATGGAGTTTATGCTCTGAAGCTCAGTTTCTAGGCCACAACATATGACTCTCTGTTTCCTTTGACTGACAGCTCAAGGTTCATTAGTATTTCTATCTCAATCAAGTTTAAGAGATTTATAGGTTTGAAATGTAATAGAGCTCTAAAAGTCAATAGGGGGTATGAACTAAATAAATGCATCTCTAAATCTGCTTAGTCATTTTTAGATGAAATGCTTCAATAGAGAGTAGGAAAAACAAAGGAAAAATAAACAAAAAAAACCCTAAAGTTCAGTGGATCCTATTACACAGCAACACACTGGGAAGTCACTGAAGAACTTAGCTTGGTGAAAAAAGCTCCAGACTCAGGAAAGTAAAAATCCTAAGGAGTACGAGAGATAAATATAGTAGTGTGCACATTGTATTTACTAAGACATCACAGAATATTAACTACAAAAGAGTAAGAATTTAATAAAACTGGTCTCTAGCTTTAGAAAATATATTAACATTACAAAATTTTAAGATGGAGCTTTGAAAAGATTGTTTAAATAAATTTTGAGGTACTGTAACTAAAATTAAAATGATAGAATATATAACAATATAAATATCTAAACTGATTTTCATCTTAGTTTAAACAGAAAGTATATTTTCTTAACTCTAAGATGACTTAAAGTAAAAAAAAAAGAAGGCTATTTTCACTGTCTACTTAAATATTTTATATATCAATTTATCTTTGAAATATCCAATGATAATAATCTGGTCAAATAAAATTTATCAATGTATTGATTATTCATTAACACTATGAACAGTGTCAATAAACTATAGCTATATTCTCTTATAATATGTGTATGGTACTACAACTTATTATTGGTAACAAAAACCATCTTTAATACATACGTTATAAAATATTTAAACAAAAGAAGAAATTGGATATGCAAATTCCATTCAAATATTTTAAGAATAAATTCTGGAGGCCATTCCTCATAAACAAAGGAACAATAGCCAAACTGTATTTTATGGATGGGAAATCAGATAACTCCATCAGCAAACAAAATTGTGGAATATGTATAATAATACAAATTAAATACAGTACTCTAAAACTTGTATTCAATTGGTAACATGACTAGATATCCAGAGATCTCTTGAGAAAACCGTGTACCATATGTTTTGAATGCTGAAGCTTGAAGAATTAGTTTGAAGGTTTCACCTTCTTTTTGCCACTTCCCCATCCACCACTGAGTTGTACAGGATAGTCACGGAATGATATACGTTCTTTCTTAGAAGGTCTTGTATTTGTTATCACTGGTGCAAATATTCCCTTAATTGAAAAACCTAGACAGTGATAGTAAATGGACACGTTCACTTAACTTGATTCAAGTATAATTCTATTTTAAAGTAAGAAAAATATTTGTCAACAACACACATCTTAAAACTACATGATTTTTGAATTTAAAAAAAGCATACTGTTTCCTTTTTGTTTGCAAAATAATCAAAGTTTGGTATAAAGTACATTTTGTTCAAATAAAAGGAAATGATTGAAAAAATTAAATAGATACGTTTTCTTCTCAAGATTGAGATTAAATATTTTCTTATTTGTTCATAAAGCAACTACACATGGAGTTTAGGCTCCGAAGCTCAATTTTTAGGCCACAACATATGACTGTTTCCTTTGACTGACAGCTTAAGGTTCATTAATATTTCTGTCTCAATCAAGTTTAAGAGATTTATAGGTTTGAAATGCAATGGACCTCTAAAAGTCAATAGGGGGCATGAACTAAATAAATGTATCTCTAAATCTGCTTAGTCATTTTTAGATGAAATGCTTTAATAGAGAGTATTTGATTATATTTTCATAGTTCAAATTTTTATCACTATGATTTCATAAACGAGTGTACTGTGATTCATTTTAGAAATAGTTCTTTTGACTTAAGGACTTCTTCAGAAAAAAGAATTCTTGGTAAAACAGAAAACATATTAGATCTAGAATCTAAAGATATTCATGAGTTCTAGTCTGGCTGCATAAAACCCAGCTTTGGGACTCTGGGCAGGTTACAACATTTCTAAACCTTAGTTTTATAAGTGAAGGAAACAATCTGTCATTGCAGGGTTATTGTGAAGGGTACTGACTTTCTTATTATATTGCACTGGTGGTAAGACCTATGAGAGTGCCTTGTAAATAGGTGCTATAAAATGGAAGAAGTTACAATGGTCAACAATTTAGAACTTACCAGAAAAAAAGTATCAAAAATTGTTAGAGTCTAAAAATAAATAGTTATTGAAAGAATGGGATGATGGATTAGGAATATTTTACTCAAGATGCCATAACAACAATACTATTAAAGAATTAGGATCATCTGCTTTAAATTTCCTAAGGATTAAACAAGCACAGGGCTGGAGCTGTGGGGAAAGGCTTTGAAAAGCAGCAGAGTGAGGAATTTCAGAGCTCGCATAGTACTGGCTCCAGGCAAAGGTTCAAACCAGGGGACTCTCCATTGTGATGCTATTGTGTTTTAAATAAGTTTAGGAGGGGAAATATCTAAAGTTTTTTAAAGAAAAGTACTGCTTTTCCAACTAAAACTTAATTTTTTAAAAATGTTTAAATAGAAAGGTTAGGAAACATTAGATCGTTTGTGGAAATTTGCCATAATTTCAAATTTGGTATAGCATGATGGTAAATATTGATTGTAAAACCCATTTTATATTTAAAAAGCTCTTTTAAAACTGTACTGTTTTTTGGATTTTTATACTAAACTTGTGATTAGGAAAACAAATTCAAAGTAGTTAATGAAGTTCTTTAAAGGTAGCATATTTTACTTTTAGTCTACAAAAATAATATTAGTGAAAGACAGGGGGGGAAAACTATTGATTTAAGATATTACAGACAGAGTAATATCTAGGTATCCTAGTCTGTAATGGAGTAAGAGACAGAACACAGCTCAGGAGTTTAGAGACCTTCACAGCTAGCACTCACAGGCAGTCGAAGACAGAGGAATGAAAACTAATGCCAGGTAAAATTGGCTTCCAAGTGCTGGCCAGAGTTAGCCAGCATGAAGCTACTCCCTGTAAATCAGAGTCCTTTGCAAAACTGCATAAACTCTTTCAAGCAACTAATGCAGAAAAGGCAGAATTTCCATTTTTCTTAAAGAATTTCTTAATGAAAAAAGAGTGGCCTAAAAAAAATGTAAGAAAGTGTCCTAAAAACTTATCATCTTTCTATGTGCTAGTTACAGATGGAAAATGTATTTTTCTCCCCAAATAACAGAATGGAATGTCTTCTTGGTCTATTTTGGAAAACAACAACAGTAACAACAAACCCTCACTTTGCCCCAGTAGTAAAAATTCTTTAATGAATAAACTCTTTCCTAGATAGCAAGTATGTCTTTAGGAGAACACATAATTTGAGGAGAAAGGTGGGGTTGGAGGGATGGGAGAGCAGAGTGGTCTGAGAACTGAAGAGCTACTGGGACACATTTAGAACTCAGCTATATTTATTTAAGACAAAAACAGATATTAATTTTTAAAAAAGTAAGCAGATTTCCACAAATGGCTGACACAAATGTTTTCTTCCAACAGAGAAATCTAAATCAAGTTCCTTGCAAGCATTAATGAAGATAATATGTACAAGTAAGTGTGCATTCTAAATTCTAATTCAATCATACAGTTCATTATTGGTTAATATTTTTTATGAAAATATCTTAATAGCATAAAGATGTATTATTTAATGCCTTTACTCTTCATATAAGCTTTTTAACAAAGATGACAATATGTAAGGAGGGAAACACTTTCTGTACAAAGTATTGGAATATTTATAATTTCATACACTTCTAAAATAATTATTTCAAAATGAAATAAATTGAAATGCATTAAAACATGGCTTTTACCAAATCCTCATTCCTAACAGTGTTTCTGCATTATAAAGGATTTTTCATATTTCCTTTATGGTACAATTTTTCTCCCTAATATTGTTCTGTTGTCTTTGTTATTTTGAAGCTGTTGATAAATATTCAAGTCTTTTTGTACTTACCCACAATGTAAACCTATAGTTAAAGGCAGTTTATAAATTTTTCATCATTTAGTGTATTCCCTTTGGCAAATAATTTATCACACACATATTGTATAATATTATAAAAACACATAATAATTTTGAAGTATATTTTCAGTGGAGTGAAAATGCTATATAGGAAATTAGTCTTTAAACTTACATAAATACTTATGTATACACATAATTTTTTAAAAATACATTTTGATGTGATTAAAAGCTTGTATTTTATTGTTTTGTTACTTGTACATAAATAATTTGGGTAGTAATAAATATAGCTTATTCTCTCATTGCATTTAGTGAGAGTCTTTTTGCTGTCATATGAATTCTTGAACCACCAGATACATGGAACATAAATCAAGGAGTAAAACAACTCATCTACAAAGGAACCACATACTGGCATTTATTGTAAGCTATTACTTTGTCCTGTAACTACTCTAGAAATGGAAAAAAAAGAAAATAAAGCAATTTAATACAGTCGATGTATAATCATTCTAAAATTACTTACCCCATGAAAATACAATAGTGAGAGAATCTTGCCTCAAAAAATTGACATTAGAGCTAGACCTACTGATGGGCTCTTGGAATAAAAAAATTATGACTAAAAGATCTTTAACAGTTTTTGTTTCTTTCCTGCAACATTATTGTTATAGATTTTATGTTTCTTTAACACCAGTCTGCTGCATATTTGCAGGTGATCATACAAATTAACCAATCCAATTCTTACATATATGCTGAAAGTATGTCTTGATGAGCACGCTCTATCTTCCAATAAGTCACTTCTTTGCCACATAATCTGTGTTCTGCTAAAGATTTGTTCTGGTCCTTTAAAAATTTTTTTTGGTTAAATCCTTGGTTCTTTAACAAATGTCAAGGTCTATATAGGCTGTGTTTTGATAAGTAATTTAATATGTAAAACGCTTTGAATGACTCTCCTTGTATGTATAAAAAAACTTCGTTAAACCGGTCAAAATAGAAATTTCATGATGTATAGTAATACGTCATTGGATTTTCATCAATACACCAAACACTATGTGTCTGGATATAGAAATCCTTTCAAAGTCCTTCCCATATTGTACCGCTTAACAGCAGATACAGCACAAGCAAAGCATGGAGAAAAAAAAAAAATCAACATTTTAATGAAAGTGACCAGAACAAATTTTTAGCAGCAAAGCGTTTACATCACTTTAAGTGCTATGAATGAGTTACACTGGGTGAGTCTGAGGTTGAGGTAGTTATTACATGTTCAAATAGCAGATGCTTCCTAAAGCCATTGCTGTGTCCAACCTTGAATTATAATGATCATTTATAGTGAACTTCAGTTAAAGTCTAATGCTGAGAATGAAAAACAAAACAAATAAGTTGTCTATATTATATTCAGATTTCCTCAGTAAATCATTATGATTCTGCTTTTTTCTCAAATTGTTTTCAAGCTTTTTCAGTGACTAAAACTTTTTTCTATAACTTATAAAACTATTAATAAAATTTCTGTTTCTCAGTATTTCAATTGGACAATGACATTTACAATTATTCATCTTACCCAATATTTAAGTGACACATATGTCACTAAGAAAATCAATTAGGTTTGGTACATTTGATAGAAAATAACCACAGTGTTTGTTATTGTTGGTAAAAACCATGATATCTATTATTTCTAAATCAGACACATATAATTTGCCTTGGCTACATATATTTATTTGAAAAACAATTCCTAATGAGCATCAAAGCTAATACATATCAAATAGAGTGAGGAATCTTATTTTGATAGATATTGTATAGATTTTTACTTTTGTATTTTGCCTATTTCATGATCCTTTATAATAGCAACACTTCATATTTGGTCTAGAATTTCTAAGACCTCTTTATTGGATGCACTGTTTGCCAGGTTTTACTATTTGTAACATAGTAACATTGATTTCTTGAAGATACCTTGTGGCTGTCTCAACACACACAAAGATGGATAAAATGTGGTACTAAAATATTGTATTATTTCTATAAATTCTGTGGTTCTCATACTAATATTGTTTAATATTGTTATTTTTTTCTAGAGGAATGTTTTCGAGTGATTTATTTTTGGTTGTAAAATACAAATAGATTTTGTGCCTTTTTTTTTCCCAGAACTAGGTTTGCTTTCTGTCATGCGGCCCTTAGGGCGCCTGGGTGGCCCAGTGGGTTAAAGCCTCTGCCTTCAGCTCAGGTCATGATCTCAGGGTCCTGGGATCGATGCCGATCCTGGGATAGAGGCCTGCATAGGACTCTCTGCTCAGTGGGAAGCCTGCTTCCTCCTCTCTCTGCCTGCCTTTCTGTCTACTTGTGATCTCTCTCTGTGTCAAATAAAAAAATAAAATCTTCAAAAAAAAAAACCTAAAAAAATGTCATGTGGCCCTTAAATTAACCAAAAGTTTTCTTTCCATTGTTAACTATTCTATGTAACTTTGACTAATGCAATTTTTATGGCTTCCCACTACACTAGTAGATACTTATTGAGTGGTTAAATTTCTAAACTGATTAGGAAATAAAAATTCTAACTCATTGAGGAAATCTAAAAGCTACCCACCTATCCATTTTCTACTGCACACTCTTTCTTCTAAAAATCAGATCATATGTCCCTTTAACCTTGTCAATTCAAGTAAGGTCTATTCCCAACTCCTTTAATAATTTTTTTATTGTTCTCATTAGGATTTTATTAAATTTTATTATATTTATAACCAAGTGCCCATAATTGTTTGTAATTAAAGAACAATGGTATAAATGATGCTAATAATTGAGAGTACTTTCTACCCTTAATTGATATATATACTCCTTCAAAATAACCTAGTTCTCATATAACACTATATTTTAATTTCTGATAATTTTGTCTTTCCCCTCACTTTCCCATGCTAGTTAATTTAGTTAAAGTAAACTTTTAGCAAAAATATGCATTTTAAGTAAATCTTTAAATGTTTATCATTAAGCAGTTATCCTTTGGAATTTACTCATTTAAAACCCAAATTAGATTTTCAAGATCACTTGGGGTCTTTGAAAACTTTAATTTAAAATCTTCCTTTTAGGGGCACCTGAGTGGCTCAGAGGGTTAAGTGTCTAACTCTTGATTTTGGCTCAGATCATGGTCTCAGCATCGTGAGATCGGGGCCCATTGTGAGGGCTTGGTGTTCAGCAGGGAGTCTGCTTGGATTCTCTCCCTCTCCCTCTGCCCTTCCACCCTGTCTTCCTTACAGGGCTCTATCACTCTCAAATAAATAAATAAACCTTAAACTAGTCCTTTTATTTACACAACCATTCAACATGTATTCATTTATTGTCCACTTTACAGCAGGTACTGTTCTCTTCTGCCTTACAGTGGACCTTCCCTGTCAATTTTCTTCCATGTGCCAAATCACATTAGTTACTATCACACTGTAGTTGCTTTCCATTTTACTCTATTCTAGTAATTCCATCTTTACAGTCCTCATATGGAACTTGTATAAAACAAATACTTATTTCCACATTCCCAGATAGTGAAGACTTGTGGATAAATTTCCCAAAAACTTTTCATGGAAACTTTCATTATCCCTTTCCATGCTTATTAGTTCTTAGCAGAGACACATTTGGCAACAATAAACATGACTAGCCCAAGGATTTATTATATTATGGCACTTCAGTTTCATTCATTTGACAAATGTATTTCACATTTGACCATACCCATTTATTTACTCACCAATTTAGCTAGTGTAAGAAATTGGTTTGAAAGCAACAACAAAAACAATGCTCCCCCCCAATTCAGAGTGTAGCAGTTTATTTTAAAAAAGGAAATGAACATGAAGGAAAGGCATAAGAACTAGAATACTAGAGTTAGAAACATGATGCTTTAATATAATATCAATAGAGCATACGTGAATCCTATCCTCAAAAATATTAAAAATGTGTGGTCTTTTATTTATATTTTTACAAGGAATAAATGTAGTTGACACACAAGTTTTCTCACACAAGTACAGTTGAAATTTGCCATTCTCTGGATAATGTCAGCTGCTGGTGAAATTACTGTTTTAGATCTGTAAACACTATTCTGTGGTTACTAATAACTGTTACATTTAACTGTGTCTGGGCTCATTGTTGACTGTATCATTAAATTGTCTTTGTCTTTGTGTATTTGGAAATACACAGTATCAAGTTGTTAAAGGACATTAAATCAACAGTTATTTATTATGAGCCTACTTTGTACTAGACTTTTAATACATATGTATTAGATGATTCCACCAACCATGTAAACGTGCTCTTGGTATAATTAATTTTGATTATCTAGTTCAGGTTGTGGGAATATTTTAAGGGTTAAAGTGTTAAACTTGATGTGTTTGTTATTAACTGTCAAAGTTCAGGAGCAAAAAAAAAGACCTATCAAATTTGTATTTTTAAAGCTTCTGCCAAAAAATTTGAGACCAAGAAAAGTCAGAATTATGGTTTAACCAATAATAAAAAAAAGCTTTAAAATTTACAACTTTACATTGTTAGAAACCAACTCTTGCTGAACAAAAATTTAAAAAAAATTCTATGTGAAGTAGCTCTAGCTTTTTTATTGGCATATTACTTTAAATCAAACACTTCAGATAAAAAAAGATGATAAGCAAAGCCAGGTTTCATATATAGAATAAAAAAGTGTTTAACTTGGTCATAAGTGTTTTTAAAGCCTTTACCTTTTTATTTTATCTAGACAAAAATATAACATCCATAATAGGATGCAAGTTTGAATAATTTAAATGGGAAATAGGATGGTTAATTTTTAGTTCTCATACAGTGAATTTGTGCAAAAATTGGCATAGACACTGGTATCATGGAATCATTTTATTAGTGCTCATATTTTCTCATCATTCATGTGCTCTTCAAATCTCTATCATTTTCAGTTCACTCATAACTTGCCTGAAAATGTGACATCACAGGGAGTTAAGAATTCACTATGTCCCAGCCCCTTGCTCAGCATTGTATTTTCACCAACTCTCTTTAATCCTCATTACAACACCACAAGATACACCTCACCCTCATTTTAAAAATGGAGAAAACTGAGGTAATGCCCTAAGGTAAGTGATAGTAACACAGCTGAAACTCAGCTTCAGGGTACCTGGGTGGCTCAGAGGGTTAAACCTCTGCCTTCAGCTCAGGTCATGATCTCCGGGTCCTGGGATCGAGTCCTGCATTGGGCTCTCTGCTCAGTGGGGAGCCTGCTTCCCCCTCTTTCTCTGCCTGCTTCTCTGCCTATTTGTGATCTCTCTATCAAATAAATAAATAAAATCTTCAAAAAAACCCCTCAGCTTCAGGTGACTAAGATTTATTGTAAAGAAGACAGTATCACATTTAACAGAAGTAAAGTATGCCTTAGACATAATAGTACCATAAAGAGAATCATTAAGTAGCTAATGTGATATGCATATATGTTTTTGCATGCTTTAGAATGGAAAGAACTGTCCATTACCTGGAAATAAGGCCTATGAAACTAAAATTAATAAAATGTATCAATGAAAAACAAAACAATCTTCAATTTCTGTAAGTGAGGAAATACAAGAGATATTTCTATACACATATCTATATTTATGCCCACCTATATTTTTATACTATTTCATAAACCCTAACATGATTTTTTTTAATTTAAAAATTACCAAAAGTTTTTTCAGACTTTCTTATACTTTACTTATGCTACTGTCTCTCTGTTTACCCCTCAAGGTCTTTGGATATGAGTTGTTATCAGAATTTTTGAAGTTGTTCAAAGAATACTCTCATACTTGTGTTGATTTTGGCTTTAGATGTAACATATGTTAATAAAATAATATTAATGAGTACTGTCTCCTTTGGTGTTTGCAACATTTAATATGGAATACTAGAGACTACATGTTTTTTCAAGATAGTGTATGAAGAAATATATCAGAACAATCTAACTATCTAGATTTTTTTAAAGGCCCGGTACAAGTAAAACCAATATGCTAATTAATGGCCAATTGAACCAAAACTCAGTTTATTCTTTTTATGTATAGTTTCAGCATGTGCTGAAAATATGCAAATAGATACATGATTAAATGTAACTTACACTCACCTTTGACTACTCTATGTAACAGAAAGTAAGTTACATGTAAAACATTTGTAGACATCCAGTGATAAAAATCCATTGATTTGTAAATTTAAGTTACACAATGTAAGGAATCAGTAGGAAGTAGCAGAGTTGTTAAGGAGGTCAAATGCTGATTAGAGAAGAAGATGTGGTATACATATACAATGGAATATTACTCAGCCAAAAAAAGAATGAAATCTTGCCATTTGCAATGATGTGGGTGGAGCTGTAGAGTATTATGCTGAGTGAAATAAGTCAGTCAGAGAAAGACAAATACCATATGATTTTATTCATGTGTGGAATTTTTTTTTTTTAAAGATTTTATTTATTTGACAGAGAGAAACACAGCCAGAGGGGGGAACACAAGCAGAGGGAGTGAGAGAGGGAGAAGCAGGCCTCCCGCCGAGCAGGGAGCCCGATGTGGGGCTCGATCCCAGGCCTCCGGGATCATGACCTGAGCTGAAGGCAGTCGCCCAACCAACTGAGCCACCCAGGCGCCCCTCATGTGTGGAATTTAAGATACACTTTTAAACATTTACTGTATTAGGTATATTTTTAAGGTAGAGAGGCTGACCTGCATTTTTAAAAAGTTTAGGATTTTTATATTTAATTGAATTTGAACAGAATTGAATTTAAAATTATGCCTATAACATAGAATTCTACCTGATATATATTAAGAGCTCACTGAGTGCTCATTGAATAAGATGGCCACAGATAACTTCCAAGGTACAATTCATTCGAAGTGAATATAAAATATTATTAATATTAACCTCAACTTCAAAAGAAGCCTTAAAAAAAGAGAGACTGCCTCTCTTTACTTCTAGTTTTGGCCCATAAATACACTAGAGTTCTCCTCAAAACATACTTCAGCAGGGACTATACCCTGGTCCTCTCATATTCTGCATGAGAACATTCAGATTTAAAAGCAAGGCCACCTTTCACAAAGTCTTACAAATTGAAAAACTGAATTTTTTCTGAAAGAGGAAAGCTGCCTAACATATTATTCCGTTGTTGTTTCCCATGACTTGATGAAATAGCTGTCATTTCTCATAGATGATGGGCGTTTTCTGATCTTGAAAACATTCAAAGGAAACATTTTTTTCCCATCTCAGTTGAGTATACTTAGCTAAAGTAATTACAGACAATTTGAAAACATTTGAAATCAGAGTCAGAAATATTATGGTGTGGAGAAAATTTTGTTACAAACATGATTTTCATACTACACAATATTAGAAATGATAGCTTCCTTTGCTTTTTAATTGGGAAATTGTCACATACAAAGTTTTATCATTCTAATTGCAGAATTATGGAATTCTAAAGGTTGCAGGACTCTTGTGTCTCTTTTGTGTTTGTTTTTTCTTTTTCCATCTTTTTTCACATGAGGACAAAAATACATGTATATATTAATCTAATTTTCCCTGATATTTTCTAAGTGGACAGACCAAACCTGAAATATCTCATCCAAGCTCACAAAACACAAGCATGAGAAATGGGATTCCGATTCAGATCTGGCCTTCGCCAAATGTCTTTCCTTTATTCCAGGCTGCCTTTTACCTACTAGATATACAAAGGAGTTGTTAAGGACTTAATGAATGTCACAAGCTGGTGAGGAGCCATACCAGGATTAGAAATCTATTTCCCAGTCTCTTAACACATACTCTTACCAATGCCATGCTGTCTCTCACTATGTTTAAAAATGCATCTGGCATATTAATTATTTCTTATCTCTGGACTTCATCAGTCTAGTTTAGTGAGGGCTATGCTACACTTTATTAAAGTCCTTCCTGGGGTGTCTGGGTGGCTCCATTGGTTAAGTGTCAGACTCTTGGTGTCTATTAGGTTGTTGATCCCATGGGTGGTGAGATCGAGCCCCACATTGGGCTCTGCCCTCAGTAGGGAGTCTGCTTGAAGATTATCTCCCTCTGTCCCTTCCTCCATGGTCTCTCTCTCTCTCTCTCTCTCTCTCTCTCTCTCTCTCACAAATAAATAATATATAAATCTTAAAAAAAAAAAAAAAGTAAAGTGGGCGCCTGTTTGGCTCAGTGGGTTAAAGCCTCTGCCTTTGGCTCGGATCCTGATCTCAGGGTCCTGGGATCGAGCCCCTCATCGAGCTCTCTGCTCAGCAGGGAGCCTGCTTCCTCCTCTCTCTCTGCCTGCCTGTCTGCCTACTTGTGGTCTGTCTCTCTGTCAAATAAATAAAATCTTAAAAAAAAAAGTAAAAAGTCATTCCTTAGTAAATTATTATCTGTAGTTAATGACATAGTTTCATAGGCTGGAAGTAGCCTTTAAAACTTAGAAGAAAGTGAAAAAGAATGATGGAATGACATTCTCTTAACAATTTGAGGTCTTCTTATACTTTTCCACAATTCTGTTCAATTGTGAACACTTTTTCACAATTTCCCTCACCCAAGCATATTTCTTAGCCTAAGATGTCATGAGTAAAATAACACCAGGCCTTAATTTGGACCAAGCTGTGACTCTTTTTTTTTTTAAGATTTTATTTATTTATTTGACAGAAACACAGCAAGAGAGGGAACACAAGCAAGGGGAGTGAGAGAGGGAAAAGCAGGCTTCTCACATATCAGGGAGCCCAATGTGCGGTTTGAACCTGGGACTCTGGGATCATGACCTAAGCTGAAGGCAGATGCTTAATGACTGAGCCACCCAGGTGCCCCACCAAGCTGTGACTCTTTTAAAGAGAAGAAAAGTGAATCCAATTTACTTTTGTAAAGCTGTTTCATATACATATATAAAATATATATAATTCATATAATTATGTATGTATACATTTGTATGTATAATTTATATGATTATAAATACATAACTATAAATCATATAATTCATAAAATGTATATAATTCATACACATATATCAATTATTACATTCAAAGAGTAGAAATTTAGTACATGCATATATGTCATTTATCAATTTATAAGCAATGGATACACCCTTCATTATGTTTTGTGATAAAAGAATTTCTTTAAGCATTTTTCCTTTAAAGTGAGGAAAATGTTAAGCTTTCTCAATAGAGGGTGCTGAAGGGACATTGTAGAAGAAGGGGTTTTGAAATGTCTGGCATAGGTGGGGATGGACAGACTTGTGGGTTCAGGACCTCAGATGCAGCCTGCTTGAGCTAGAGTCCCAGAACATGATTCCTCTGCAACCCCACAGCTTCAGCCTAGCAATAATCTGTGTGCTGTCCTCTCTACAGGGAAATCAAAGGAAAACCACCTTCTGTCTTATTTGTACCCATTCTCACTTCATGCCTATGCTACCAATTGCTCATTATTTACTCCCCCTCCTGCATTCCAGAGGAGTGCCCATTGTTTGCCCAGTAACTCCAGACCAACTTTGGTCTGGCCAAACCAAGGAACTTCTCTGCTGTCTGGTGACTAAAGCACACATTCTTCAATGAGGTCTAAAGTTTGTCCTTTGCTCGGTGCTCTCCCTCAGCCCTAGGGTACCATACAGAGTTTATATTTCATAGCAGATATGGATAATATTTTAGTATAGATAATAACACTAAAACTTTCCCTGTTTAACCTACTATGATAGCTGTGTTCTGATTGGACCCAGACTGTTATAGCGTATATTTATGTGAATTCTAAACTCCATGAAGGCCAGAGATATATTGGTGTTGCTCAGCACTCTCTCACCTGTGTGATGCACTGAGCCTTCAAGAGCACTCATAAGTATTTTTGATTGAACAAATGACAGGATTTGCTTCAAGTACGTTGAATTCATAGGAATCTGAATCTCATGACTGGTTGTTTAAAAGACTCACCTCGAAGAAAACTCTTAAGTGTTTGGATTGATTGTACATACAAGGATTCTGGACAGATCAGGTGCTCTAGAAGCTTTGGCAGACCCTGTTGAAGGTCTACCAAACAGGTAATCTTTTACCCTCCTTCCTTGTCAGAACAGCCTGCCTCCTGGGTGCCTGGGTGGCTCAGTGGGTTAAAGCCTCTGCCTTTGGCTCCAGTCCTGATCTCAGGGTCCTGGGCTCTCTGCTCAGCAGGGAGCCTGCTTCCTCCTCTCTCTCTGCCTGCCTCTCTAACTACTTGTGATCTCTCACTTTGTCAAATAAATAAATAAAATCTTAAAAAAAAAAAAAAAAAGAACAGCCTGCCTCCCACTATGGAGCAGTGAAACATCAAATATTCTCTTTTTAGCTCTTATCTGACATTTTCTGCTTCATATTGGAGCATATTCACTCCTTCCTTGCTTGCTTCCTTCCTTCCTTCATTCATTCAGTCACCCATTAATTCATTCATTACACATACATTACAGGGCCTGCATGCCAGGGAGCTGTTCTAGGTACCTACTATACTACATTAAATTCCCTGCCCTCCTGGAACATACATGCTAACAGGGGAGGAGAATAAACAATAAACATAAAAATATCAGTATGGCACTGTTGTAGTTAACAAAATCTGAAAGGAAGTCTGCCTAGTACTACTGAGAGAGATTTTCCTCCCTGCAAGAGACAAAGTCCTTCAAAATTCTACTTTACTTTCAAACTTACCTGAAACTAGGCTTCATCTTTAATTAAATGTTATTTTGCATTACTTCGGTATGTGCAAGCTCTGGTCCAGACCTACTGTTCAATGTTCAACAGACATATATTCATATTTTATCCTTTGCTTTTGTTAAGATGGCTTTCTTCCACTTCTTTCCTTATCTACATTCTAAATGTCATTCCCAGTACAAATAAAATATTTTGCCTCTGAGAAGCCTTTCTCATGCACTTTACACTAACTGCTTCACTTGTGAAATAAATATGTTTTTCCATATTCAGAAAATTCAGTACCATATTAAAAGGGCTTATATTCTAGAGAATTCAGATAAACTTAAAGAAGAAACTGACCTTGGGCTGATTATGCACTATTACAGGGGTACTGTGGATTCTCAATCCTTAGCTAACTCTGAAAATGGAATACATCCTAGGACGTGCAAAAATTATTAGGAGGAGGCAACTGGGGACCGAAACTGGGTATATAGTGAACAGTGATCATTTAGTAAATGCATAAGACCTACATTAATTATGTTCTGTTATTACAGTTAAGCTATTATATGTTAGTGAATGTAGGAAACATAGCACTAGGTTTGGAATAAGAAAAGATGGGTTCAAGTTACAGCTTTTCCTTGATAAATTTTTGGGGCCAAAGGCAAAGTAAATAAACTCTGAGTCCTATTTATATTAGCTGTTAAAAATAATTAGTATAAATAAGAAAAGATCATTAAAATAAATATGTAAAGCGATAAATTGTTATAGTGGTAAAATCGTAATACACCCTTTATTTTAAGTATTAAATGGAGAAATAGAGAAAACCAAAATCATTTAAGGAAATCAAATATTTTGTCTAAATAATGTCTAAATGAGGAATTTATTTGCATACTTATTTTGTAAATGGCATTTTAAAAATAAGCATGTGACTTCTTTCATCTTTTATATTAGAAGGCCATGTGGCCAGAAGACTGTGTTGGCCTTTTATAAGAAAGCAGAAAGGCCTAAAAGGAAAGGGAAGAGAACTTAGGAAATTCCCAATACAGTTTTGCTTCAGATGACTGGCGTGATGCTGACACTATGCTATTCTGACACACAGAAAAGATAGATGATTCTACTTTGAAGTTGTTTAAAATAATGCAATAGCAACTTAACACATAAAACAAACATAATATAAACAAATACTTATTATATTCTAGGCAATGTACCACATGCTTTACCTTTATTTTTACTCATTTTTTTCCTCACCAAAACTCTGTGAGATAGATATTATTATTCCTATTTTCCAGAGAGTTAACTTGTTCTTAGACCGAAGGTCACACAACTTATGTGCAGTATTGGAATTGGGATTTTAAACCTGACTTTATCTGATTCTATAGAATACATAGTACAAATATAATAGCAATAGAGAAAGAGAAATATCTAGAAAAATTCAAAGGCCAAGAGAGTTTTATAGCTGCAGCCCGTAAACTACTCTCTAGATTTGGCTTGCAAAGCTTAAGAAATACTTAAGTTTTAATAAGGTGACAAGTTTTTTAAGAGAAAGAAAAAGCTGGAGGAAAAAGCTTTCAAAATACCAAAGCTGTATGTGGTTATCCCAGGGCCATGGAGGCCTAGGACACAAGGATGTTGATGGTTAAAGTTTTCTGTGGATAATAGGCTACCCCAAGTTTTTGAGTTAAGTAACTATTAAGAGTGGGTTTTTTATAAGCTGAGCCAGTTATCCCATGTGCCTAGATACAGGGACTTTAACATCTTACTTCAAATGATTCTTCTTTACGACTATGTATCGGTGACAATTGTAAAGAATATTTATTAAGTACCTGTTTCGTGCCAGATTATTGTTTTACATGCTCTACATTTTATCCCAAGAACAACAACTCCTCAAGGTAGGTATAGTACTTGTCTTAGCATTCCTATTTTAAGGATGAGGAAATTGTCCTGGTACAAGTTCAGGCAAACTGATGCCAGAGCCCACACTGTACCATTATACTATAAAGATGTTATAGCAAACTAGTAACTACAATCATTCATTAAGTGGTATTTTATTCATAATCATTCTGCTATTGGATAAAAACTCTATTTTTCTAAGACAGTTTGTCTTAAATTGTCACTTAGAGAACAGATTTAATGATTTGTAATACTTGTTATAACGTCATTTACTGACAACCAGTTGGAATCAGTGAGGATAGCCATATTCCAGTTCCTTAGAGAATGTGTTGTTGAATCACTATATTGTATGCCTGAAACTAATGTAAAACTGTAATGGTAACTATATTGGAATTAAAATTTAAAAAGAAAATAAGACTATTTAAAAAATTAACTTCATATAATGATCTTTATTCTCTAAAATATGTAATTTAATGTCATGTAAATGAAAGATAAAGCTTGTGCATTTTAGGATGGTTGCTGATTTTTGAGTTACTTATGTTTTAATAGTCAGATGATACATTATATATAGAAACTTTGTATATTCTGTAATGTGCCAAGACAATTTCTTTGTTTTGTATACTGCTCCAAGTGATATGAGTTCATAATATACAATGCTTAAAATGGAGATAGCATTTTTCATTATTATGTGTAACAAAGATTGATTACTTTTGAATGTAATATATATTTTGAAAGTTGATATGATAAACAAATCATGTTAATAATAAAAAGATTTTATAATAGATCAATAATTTACTTAGTGAATAAACCTAAAACATAAAATGCTTCTTTCTTAACCATATTGACTTTTGTGATCAGATTCTATAATCAAGTACTAAAGAAAATTCAAGCAGTTTAAGAACTTCGGAGCCTACAAATATTCTTAAATTCAATATATTAAAATCATTATTTTAAGACCAAATTAAAATTTATCAAAATTAACTTGCATATATAAATGTATTTAAATAACTACACTCTAATAATGTCAAATGCCTGGATAAAAAGTGAAAGAGAATCATTTTTTAATTTTCATTTATCTGTAGAACACCAATTTGGATAATTTGAATTTTTCACATTGAATCAAGTATTAAATTTATGGAGCATCTGTGTGGTTCCATTGGCTGTGTCTGCTTTTGGCTTGGGTCATGATCCCAGTGTCCTGGGATCGAGCCCCACGTCAGGCTTCCTGCTCAGTGGGGAGCCTGTTCTCCCTCTCCCTGCCACTCCTCCTGCTTGTGCTCTGTCTCTCCCTCTCTGTCTGTCAAATAAATAAATATAATCTTTTTAAAAAAAGAAAATCACTTATAAAGTGTTTCCAAAAAAACTTAATACTTACAATAAAGTGTAAGTTAATATGAGGACTTTCAAGGCTCACTATACTTAGGAGAAATTAACAAAATATCATATCAAATAAAACATCTTTTATACTAATTTCCCAAAACATTTTAGGAGATATTTCAAAACCTCTAGGGTATATGAAGAGTTTGAAAAAATTAGACTCTATTATCACAAGATACAAATATTTTAAATGCTTTTTTGGAGTTAATAACTGCAATGCAATTCTTACTGAAATCATATTAAAGATGAGAGATGTGTGTGACAAGTTTACAAGTGTAAAAAGTCACCATTAATAAATATAAACTGTCATCTACTCAGTAGAAATAGTTTTTAAAGAGGGTTTTAACAGTGTAGTATTATTATCTAAAATCTGCTATTTTAAAATTTTCCTTTAAAAGTTAAGGTTACCTGCATTAATTAAATCAATAACAAAAGGCTAAAATACACTAGTTTGATACATAAAATCCAACTTTTTACAATTAACCAAAAAAGTTCCCTTAGAATTAAATGATCATATGATTCAGTATAATTCATGGCTGGTGGGGGAGTAGAACACTGAGTCACAGAATATGATTAAAATAAAACCTGATGCTGTTAGTTTTGTAAATAATTTAATTTGGTTTATATCAAAAGAAGACATTTAAAGAAAGAAAAAATTCCAGCACACACTTTCAGGCAATTCTGGTTTCTGGCATCCTACCCCTTATCTATAAAAGAATGCTTGTTGGCATTATGTTCCATCAATTCGTTTGTGATTTCTAAATTAATTCTGAAGGAAACCACAACTTACTTGAAGATCCCGCTGAGTGTCTGTGTGCCTGATTTTTTTTCTCTTTCTTCAGAGACAAAGCACTTCCACTGGTCATGGAAAAAAGGTCTAAATCCGTGTCTTCTCTGCTTACAAGTCTTGCCTGGGAGCAATGGGAGAGAATGTATACAATCATGAAACAAAATATGGCATTTTCTGAATGCAGCTCACATTACCCCAAATAAACAAACAGGCTCTGTCAAACAACCTTCTTCAAAATGATACCACAATCCTTTACTGCTGCCCAGGCAGAACAAATGCACTATGTCAAAGCATTTTTTGCAAATAAGAGCCGATTTTAAAATTGAGGTTTGTGATTTGAGTGTGCACAACAAAAGAAAATCTTTTAGTACAGCAATTTTGATGAAAATCAATCTTAAAGGCAACTGATAAAACTTTAAACAGCTTAATATCACTTATTTACCAAGTATATTATTTAATTCTTAATTGAATGTTAGAAATGTCATATTGGATCATTTTTGGCAATATTTGTATTTTACCAGTTGTAAGATTAGTTTTCTCAACAATGTTCTTCAAAGGGCCTTTCATCCTGTATTTGTATACTATAAAGTCACAAAAGAGCTTTACCTTCTCATTAAAACCATTTTTAATATAAAAATATTATAGATTAAGTCTAATTTAAGGGGGATGATAAATATATAGAAATTTTAAGATATATTACTTTAAGGACATAGGAATAAATAATTTATCACATCTAAAATTACTATCTGAACTTTTATTACTACCTGGGACCGAACTTAACAGTTGAAGAATCACTTCTTGCTTATAAAATATTATTTTACATATGTTTAATATCATGAAGTACCGATTTATCAAGATTCAACCCTGAAATGAGGGAAAATGCCATGATGGAAAACAAAGCAGTCCCCAAATAACTAGGATTTAACCCAAACCACAGGATGCTTGAAATCCTGTGAGAAAGCACTGTCCTAATAGTCAATGTGAGAAAAATTTAAGTAGAGCAAAATAAAGTCATAAAACCATCACTGTGCTTAAAAAGCTCTCCCCATATAATGGGCTACAAAAATTCCATGAAAACAGAATCTAAAGAGCAATCTCTTTCAAATTCAGATCTTTTCCCTTCTCCTTTACATTCCCCTTCCCAAATTCTTCCCACTGTCACAAGCCTGGACTGCTCATTGTTAAGTAAGCAAGTTTGCTATTGCTAAATTCAGAATAGAAACCATTCTATATCAGTCACTTTTTGGTGTACCTGGCTAAGTGATACAATTGTACTGTCAAAAGACCTCAGTAGAAAACATTTAAAAATGAAATAAATAACAATTGGCTTCCAATTTATACTTGTGATTGGTATGAAAAATGTTATACATTCTTTCAGAACTTTATTTCAATTAGTGTACAAAAGCACGTATCTATTATTTCCATTAGAATAGTTCCATAAATACTAAGACTTCAAAAGAGCCAGTCAAGAAGGGGGAAATACCAAAGCAATACTACAGTTTTGGTGAGATCAGTCACAAAACAAGGAAAAACATGATAACACAGAGATCCTCCTGCTACCTAAAGAGGCTTTAACTACAACACTCAAGATTTGAAAATCAGTAAAACTACTGTGAACATTTGTATACAGGTTTGTGAATGAACATAAGTTTATTCCTCTAAGAAAAATGCCCAGGAGCAGAATTGTTGAGTCATATAAGTGTATATTTAACTTCATAAGAAATTGACCGGTTTTTTTCAAGGGCTGTACCATTCTCAGCAAATGTAGGAGAAACCCAGTTGCTCTACATATTTGTCAGCACTTAGTATTGTCAGTATTTTATTTTAATCACTCTAATAAGTGTATAGTGATAGTATATAGTGGAGCTAACAATTTTCCTAGGGATTCATAATGTTTAATGTCTCTCATATGCTTATTTCTATCTGGATCGTCTCTGTTCATTTTGTTCATTTTCTAATTACACTGTCCAATTTAGTTATTTTTTACAGGTGACTACTGTGATGGTTAATTTTCTGTGTTGACTTGATTGGGCCACAGGACACTGAGATATTTGGTTAAATATTATTTCTGGGTGTGTCTTTGAGGGCGTTTCTGATGAAATTAGCATGTGAATCAGCAGACTAAGTATAGCAGATTGCCCTCTCAAGCATCATCTTACCCACTGAGGGCCTAAATAGAACAAAAAGGTGGAGGAAGGAAGAATTCATTCTCTGCTTGACACGTGAAGCTGGAACATAGGTCTTCTCCTCTCTTAAGACTGGAACTTACACAATCAACACTTCCGGTTCTCAGGTCTTCAGACTTGGACTGGATCTTACCCTATCAGCTGTCTTGGTTATCAGGCATTTAGACTTAGCCTAGAACCTATACCATTGGTTCTTCTCATTCTCAGGCCTTCAGAGTCAGACTGGAGCTATAGCACCAGGAGTCACCAGGTCTCCAGCTTGTAAATCACGGGACTTCTTAGTTCCATAATCAAATGAGCAAATTCATTATAATAAATAATACATACTTTCTTATAATAATTACATAAATCTATCTATAAAATCTCTTCATATCTCTCTCTCTCTCTCTCTCTCTCTCTCTCTCTCTCTCTCGACTATAGATATAGACAGATAGACCCGAGGGCCAATAGTGTAAGTTTCAGGCTAAGTCTGAAAGTCTTGAAATCAGGTAGTATGACTCTGGTTTTTTTCAAGATTGCACTGGCTATTCTAAGTTCTGTACACACATATAAAGAGATTTTAGGTAAGCTTTTATATATTAGATATAGATAAATATAGTTATAGATATCTTACTGATTCTGTTTCTCTAGTGACTCCTGCCTAATATAACTAGCAAATGATTCCTTTGTAACTCTTTCAGGTAATTTATCCTCAGAATCAACAACTATTCTGATTTATTTTATTGTGGAGAGGTTAGGTTTCTCTGCTCTTGAACTTAATATAAATACAGTCATATAGCATTTTCACTCACTCTATTGTTTTTGGTATTCACTTATATTGCTGTATGTATTGACTTGATTGGGCCACAGGACACTGAGATATTTGGTTAAATATTATTTTAGAAATATATATTTCTTTTCATTCCTGAGTAGGTATC
Source organism: Spilogale gracilis (assembly GCA_004023965.1). Taxonomy (NCBI): domain Eukaryota; kingdom Metazoa; phylum Chordata; class Mammalia; order Carnivora; family Mephitidae; genus Spilogale; species Spilogale gracilis. The sequence goes on along the minus strand of PITA01003082.1, from coordinate 40,129 downwards.
CCATCATAAGAATATGCCACAATTTATCCATTTTGTTGATAAACATTTATGTTGTTTGCATTTTTTTTGGTTTTAATCAATAGAACTGCTATGTAATTTTCATAAAGGTTTTCATGAAGACATGTGTTTTCATATCCTTTCAGTAAACATCTAGGAGTAAAATTAATGGGTCATAGAGTAGGAGTATCTATAACTTTAAGTGTCCATTTTCCTAAATGGTTTTATCATTTTTCACTATACCAGTAATACATGAGAGTTCTAGTTATTCCATATTTTTGCCAACATTTGTGCTTTCTGGCATTTAATTAATCAATTAATTAATTTATTTAGTAAAGATTTTATTTATTTGACAGAGAGAAACACAGCTAGAGAGGGAACACAAGCAGAGGGAGTGAGAGAGAGGGAGAAGCAGGCTTCTCGCTGAGCAGGGAGTTGGATACAGGGCTCGATCCAAGGACTCCCAAATCATGACCTGAACTGAAGGCAGACTGCTTAAGGACTGAGCCACCCAGGCTTTTAAATTTTTCTTTCTGGGAACTCTTTCTGGCTTTTAAATTTGAACAATTCTAGTGTTATGCAGTAGTGTTTCATTTGTTGTTTTAATTTAAATTAGTGTGCTGATTAACCATTCAAATATCTTTCTCTGTGAAGTCTCTCAAATCTTCACCATTTTTAAATAACTCGAAGTATTATGTTATTGACTGTAGGAGTTTTTCCTACATATTCTGTATATAAGACTTTTATTAGTTGTGTATATGTGGGTGAGCTGTTGTTTGCATGCAGAGGGCTGTGGAGGGCAGAGAGAGGGAAGGAGGCAGAGAGAAGGAGGGGGGAGAGAAAGAACATAAAATTTTTTCTCCCAGGATGGGATTTGACTTTTCATTTCTTTTTATTTTCTGAATTATGTCTAAGTACAAATGCTTTAAATTTGAAGTATAATTTATCTTTTTGACTTATGCTTTTTGTATTCTATTTAAAAAAATCTTTGCCTTCCCCAAGTTTTTGAAAATATCTTGTTTCTTTGAGAAATTTTAGAATTTTAGCAGTTATATTTAGGCCCCTAATTCATCTCAAATTCATTTTTAAGATGTAAAGTAGGAATCAAGATTCACTTTTTTCCCTGTACACAGGTGTCCAGCACTATTTGTTGAGAAAAAAATTATTCTTTTCCTCCTTTATTTTAGTACCATTAAGGAAAATCAACTAACCTTATAGGTGTGGTATTTTCTGTACCCTCTATTATTTTCCATTAATTGATTTTTCGGTCTTTCTGCACATAACACATAGTCTTGAGATCAGGTACTGTGAGTCTTTTTTTCAAAAATTATATTGGCTATTCTAGAACTTTTGCTTTTCCACATGCATTTTAGAATTTGTCAATTTCTATTAAAAAGGTTTCTAAAGGTCTGTTGAATTTATACATCATTGAGAATTGACATCTTACAATTTAAATCTTTATAATCATGCGTATGATATATCTCTTTGAGTTTTTTAAAGCAATATTTGATAATTATCATTATAGGAGCCTTGCACATTTTAATATTGACATTATCCTTAAATATTTTGTGTTTTACATTGTGATAAAAGAATATTTTAAATTAAAGTTCCATAATTTTCTATCCTTTTATTATGGGTGTTTTCCTTATGTCTTGGAGGAAAAGTGGCAGCGGTTGCAGATATTTTTCCTGTAATTTCACTTTCAGTTATGGCCCAGTCCCAGTTGCGTAGTTATCTGCCTCCAGTTTCCCAAGATTCTGCAAAATTTCTACTCTGGGCATTCAGTTAGTCCAGTATCCTTTTGACATAAGTCCTTAATCCCTTCTCCTATCTCCATTTACAAAATGAAAATGGTAACAAACAGGGGCGCTTGGGTGGCTCAGTTGGTTAAGCGACTGCCTTCAGCACAGGTCATGATCCCAGAGACCCGGGATCAAGCCCCGCATCGGGCTCTCTGCTTGGCAAGAAGCCTGCTTCTCCCTCTCTCACTCCCTCTGCTTGTGTTCCCTCTCTGGCTATGTTTCTCTCTATCAAATAAATAAATAAAATCTTAAAAAAAAAAGAAAATAGTAACAAATAAAAAAACTGTATTTCTGTTCTACTACCATTTACTTTGTTTTGTATTCATCTGCACTTCTTCAATATCAAAACAGCATTTATCATTGCTATACCATTGCCATATATTTGAATAGAGTACAATACAGTATGATACAGAAGAAGGAGATCAATGTCAAAGCATTCATCTCATAGAACCATTTTTTTTTTTTTTAAGTAGGCTCCATGCCCAGCTTAGAGCCCAGTGCAGGGCTTGAACTCATGACCCTGAAATCAAGACCTGAGCTGACAGCAAGAGACGGATGCTTAACCGACTGAGTCACCTAGGCACCCCTCTCATAGAACTACTTCAATTAGAAATCTACCCAATCTACCCAATGAATCTTGCATTCATTTTTAGAAGTATAATCATTCAATGTTAATATCAGCTTCTTTATCCTGGCATTCCTTGGAACTTTTATATTCCCCATTGTTGCTCCAAATTGGCAACTCAATACTCTGTGTGCAATTGTTAGTGATATGCATGGTGTTCACAGCTTGAAGTATCAATTTTCCTAGGGCAATCTACATGCCACTCTGCCAGATAAGTCTGTATTAAAATGCAGGAAATATTTGCTTAATGATTAATTCAAACCTGTGCATAGGTTCTATAAATATTTTCATAAACACATTAATTTTAGCTACTGCCCTAATTTTGCTCCCTTTTCAGGAAAACACATTAATTTTAGCTATTGCCCTAATTTTTGCTCCTTTTCAGGAAAACTCCTTGAATGAATTTTTCATGAAAATCATGAATATAGCTTCTCTGGATACCATCATACTAGATGCATTAAAAGATGCATTCTCTTTTTATGCTAAATTCTACTGGGCAAGCCAAATTATAATCAAGTTTCTTGGTGAATGTAGAACCTGAGCAAAGAGTATTAATTGTTTGATATAAATGGAAGGTGGCATAAAGTTAGGGTCACCTATCTTTAGGCATCCATTTTCACCTGCCAAGAAAGCTGCACACTTTGTCATTGGCTAGGGTACCCTCTTCTTTGGAAATTTCTGGAAACACACTGAAAATTTCTTGTTTTGTGGGCTCCATTTCTCTAGACTCCATATTGGCCCTTCTCCTTCTGTTAACATATCTTCCTTTTAACCCTCTTCTTTGGAAATTTCTGGAAACACACTGAAAATTTCTTGTTTTGTGGGCTCCATTTCTCTAGACTCCATATTGGCCCTTCTCCTTTTGTTAACATATCTTCCTTTTAATAGCATATAGTACAGTTGACCTTAGCAATGCACATACAGTTATACTGTCTGGAATCTTACACTTTGGTCATCATGTTTAGAATTTGGTTGTTCCGAAAGCTTCAGTAATTTACACTTTATTATTTAGAGTGTTGAGTTCACAATTAGTTGTTAATTTTTGTCTGCTTTGATCTTCTAACTTGTGAGAATATATTTCCCTCAGTATCCTGATCTTTTGAAGTATTCATAAATAAGTTCATTATGCAATTTCTGTTCAGAGTCATGTTATTTTAAATAGGTAGCATGTTAATATTTTTAAATCTACCATATAGAATCAATATTTTAAAGTAATAGCAGATTTTAAGGTTATATTACTTTATCAAGTAATCAAGACAATGTGTTATTACAGGTTATTATTTTAATATATAATATTCTGAGATTACTCCAAATAAATAGAATTGTGATATTTTCATAATTTACACCAATTATGGACATATTTTAAGAGTCATTTACTGAGGACTAGTGTGTACAACATTTTTCTGTAACTTTAAACGTATTTCTTACCACAAGCTGCACTCTTCCACCATTAAGTACATCTGGGTCTAAGTCAGGCAAGAAGTGATTGCTGCATAGTAACAAAAACAAAAATTATATTATTATATAAATGTACAGGAAGAATATGAAAGAAATGCCCAGTGAAAAGATTGGGATAAATTAGTAATCTATAAAATGGAAATAATAGTTTATTAAATAAATAAAATAAATATGCTAAAGTATAAGCAAAGATATATACAAATTTATGTTTCCATAGTCATTTGAAAATTCACTTTGACATAAAATTTAAATTTCTAAATAACACTTTAATGTCACTCTTCTTTGCCAAATAGAAATTATTATAAACAGCAAAAAATTTGAAAGTACCAATGATAGTGAATAAATTATAGAACATATAAATATTTTATATTTATCTTTATTTTATTTACTTGCCTTATAAAAAAGCAAAGCTTCCTATTTTTAAAATACCTATAGTGTGTTAAACATTATACTAATGCTCACCATTAATTTCTGCTTAAAACTAGAACATTGACATTTGGCTTTTCAAGAACTTCTGTTCTTGAAAATAATTTTTCTTAAAATATCACTACTTATTCCTTTATATATTTTCAAAAGATAAAGTACTTGAATAATTGCCTTTTGTGTCATGTGTTTAAATATAACTTACATAGGAGTAAAGGATACTATTAAAGTTTTAAATATATCTAAAATACATCCTGAAACAATTTACTTATATTTTTCACATTAGCCTAATGCTTTTAAATCTCTGAACAAGACCTCTTATATCTGGTTAAGATAGATGATAAACTATGGGTTATATTATATTTGTTTATAATTCTAAGGATGCCATCTTATGAATTACACTAATTTGATTCATACCAACATAAAAGAAAATGTGCTTATATTAATTGGAGTACTTAGTAAAATAAAAGTTCCCAAATGCTGATTGCTTTATTCCTACTTTCTTTGCTCACAATGAAATAGGACAGAATAATCCAAATTATAAAATGTTTTAATTTCACTTTCATTCCTCACTTCCTTTTCTATATTTTTAAAGGAATTACATGGATAGAATTGACCACATATGAAAGTTTCAATTTATATACATTACAAAAAGAGATTTCATTTTTTACACATTTTAACCTGTTTCTAATTAAGTTTTAATTTTCATAATTGTAGGATTTTGTTAGTCATTTAAGTAGTTATTACATTTTATCATATGTATTGGAGGTTATATTTTATAGAATGCCTGGAAACAGTTCCAAAACATCACTTACATTTAGATTCAATATTGATTTATATATTTAGTGTTTATAATAGCATTTTTTATTATTTTATTATTTTATTATTTTTTATTATTTTATGGATATATGTAGCTAAAATGAAAGTCTGGAAAATTTATGTCAAATTCTGGAATTTTATTTTTCTAAAACTTTGGTTCAGTAGTTATGCACATATACACTTTATACCATATTACTGTGGGCTGAATTTTGTTTCATCAGAATTGATATGTTGAAATCCTAACTCTCAATATCTCATGATGTAATGTATTTGGAGACAGAGCCTTAAAAGAGGTAATTAAAGTAAAACAAGGTCATATGAGTAGGTTCTAATCCAATATAACCAGTGTCCTTATAAGAACAGGAGATTAAAATAAAGAAAACAGAGATGGAATGATGACTGTGTGAGGGCATGGTGGGAAGGTAGCCCTTGCAAACCACAAAGACAGACCTCCAAAGAAACCAACTTACTAACTCCTTTATCTTGAACTTGTAGCCTCCAGAACTGTGAGAAAATAAATATCTGCTATTTAAGCCACACTATATATGGTATTTTGTTATGGTAGTAGCGAATACATACATTAATGCAACAAAAATGAATGGATTACCTATTATATTCACATTTCCTTGTTTGTTACTAAGGGATATAAACACTTGATATCCTCAAACTTGTGAGCTCACCTCTATCTTATGATATAGATAGATAAGATATTATCATCTCACTATAAAGAAGAGGAAACTGAAGCATGGAGACATCATTAGAAATTAGTTACATGACTGGTAAAGTGGAAGCACAGTGTTGAATTATAATTTTAACTGCCAAATGTAAATCATAGAAACGACACAAAATAAAATATAACCTCCAATATATATGATATTTATAAACAGTTAATGGATACCATGCATTATACTTTATAAAGTAGAATCATTTGTGTGGTTCATCTGTTAGTTTTAAGCATTACAGAAACAGAATTCTCAAATATTTTAAGGTGAAAAACATAAAGAATGATTAAATTTATCCTATAGAAGAGGCCTTTTATAACCTGGCAATGGATGTATTGGCCTTTGGCTATAAAGTCATGTTTGTTTTAGCACAATTAACCTAGGTTTCACTTTTCAAGATATATTTGCCATACAAAAATCTAATTTCAAGGAAATGACCTCACCATTTCATATTTCTTGAATTAGTTGTTTCACGAATCCCAACCTGTGTGTGAAGCCATTGGTATGTGTATTCTTTACTCCTTTCCAATTTTTCGTTTGCAGTGACATCCTTGTAGGTAAGTTCTTCTTCCTTACCTGGGGGAAAACATGGAAATTTTATTTGTTATTTAAAGAGATCAAACTTTGGCCAAGTAGTTCAGTCTAGGTAAACAACTTCACCAAAAGAAAGAAAGAAAGAAAAAAGACTAATTCATGGGAGTTTAATCATCTGTAAGAAAAATGTCAGTCATTTACAGATTAAGTAATTTTCCAGCTTGTGTTTCAAACCCACTTATTTTGAAAAATAAAATGTTTCAACACAGTCAACATCTTATGGGACTTGCCTTTTTTTAGTTTTTAAATTAAAAATTCAAGAATAATTTTTTATAGTTGATAGAATTCCAGTATAAAAAGAATATCTGTCCACCATGATATCTTTTCAGGCTTATTTTAAAGTCTAGTTGTTCTTACACTAACCTTATATATACATAGAATTCATAAATTGTATTGAGGGTATCTAAAACAGAGTTTTAATTTTGTATATAAAACTAAGCTTGGTTTGTGTAAACTAATACAATATTTTAAGTTAGGAATATCATTATGTAAGGTTTAGGGAACCTGTGCTTATGCCAGAGTAACTACTTCAAAAAAGGAGGTGAGGAAGCATAATGTGAATGGATATGGAAAATATGCAAGGGGAGAAATTATACAAGGTAAGAATATAAGGTAACAGCTATAAAAGAGGAAAAGGGAAAAAGAAAATTAAAAATCCAACCCTTGTATTTACATATAAAATTTATACATTTGCATCATTTTTTAAAAATCTGTAGATGTTCTACTATGACAATGCCATGCATTACAGAATTACACCAAAGATTTGCTGTCTTAGAGCCTTCCTCCATGGATCAAATCTTTTTTGGAGCCATTATCATGTTTAGGGACTTATTAGCTTGGTAGGATTGACTGACAGTACACCAGAGACAGGTACCTCTTGAAAACTAATGCACAGTAATCAAACTAAGAAGAATCCTGTCATTTAAAACCTAATATTTATATGTTAATTTATTAATTTTTACACTACAGATCTTTGTACACAGAAAAGTTACCAAATATTCACAGGCTGTTTGGAAAGCCCATGAAGCATGGTGCAAGGCCTGCTTCGAATGCTTGGTGCCTGTGCCACACACAGTCATACATACACACCCAAGGTTAGCATTTGTCCTTCTGAATATGTTGGGGACAATACATCTACCATGTCTCTTCTTCCTTAAACGTTGCTGCTGAAATTAGTAAAATGACTTTAGTTCAAAGAGATATGGTAGCCAGTTCTTAGAAAAGCTAAAAATCAACGTGTTTATTTCTCTCGACTCCATGTTACTTAGCAAAGTTGACTTGCTGTTGCCACTCATGCCACCTTATATTTCTAAGATGGCCACATCTTTTGCATCCTGAGCTTAAGCCAGCCTCTCCCTATTTGCTATACTGGAGGAACAGTTACGTCACTGAATACATGAGCAGACACCATTCGGGTAAATGGCCATAGAAACTATAAGAGAGACTCGAAGAGGGAAGCTTTGGCATTGCAACTTCCCAGTTACTGCACAGCCATTATGTCTTTTCTCTGGCAGAGTCCCAGCCTTTTATCTGCTGTTCTTGGCTGACCAGACCAAATGTTGGACCCATAAGCGTAGTGACAAAGGGACTCAGTGGCCACTGGATAATCCACAGAGCCCATAGCTAGAAACTTATCTACTCTTGATCTATCAAGAATACTTTTGTAACAATTATACTTTCATTAAAAATAAAAATTATCTTTCTGTTTTTTGGAATAATGGCAAATACATGCAATAGTCACCTTTTAAAGTACTCATTTTGGAAAGTTTTCCTCAACTCTATGATAACACTCCATAAACCTTAAGTGGCTTTACATCAGAGTTGAGCTAAGGTTCTAAATAACAATCCCTGAATAAAGACGAAATATTTCAGTGTAAGGGTCCAGTTCATAATAACCATTTTAACCCTAAGGCATAGATTGATAGATTGGCATGTGCTCAGTGTAATAAACAAACAAACAAAAAACATATTGGTGAAGTTTGCTGGATGTCATTTACTTGAAGGTACTGTAATTTACATACTGAAGAAATTGATTCCGTTTTGGTAAGCCATTTCAGGATCATGAGAAGAGGAAAATAAGATTAACTCTTTTAAATTTGTAGAAGTTCTGTTTTTAGCATCTCACATAGGAAGAATAATGGTGATTTGGATTACTTAATGGATGCTTGTCATTAGTCAGGCTGTCCAGTAAAATACTTCAATTGTTAGAAGAGGCATCCTTTTACCTGCAGAACTCAAACTTCTTTACTTCTTGCCTTTCCTATTTTTCTGGGTCTTGCTTCTTGAATTTCTGGGATCATAACCTAAGAAAAAAAGGTCTTTCCTTTGATTTCTGTTGTCCCCTAGTTACTGCTGTCTACATATTCTCCTTTTCTTCAAAACACACATTTGAGTAATTTTATTTAAACAAATTGTTAATTTTTTTTATTATAAAAGGAATACATTCTTTTTTTTTAAGATTTTTATTTATTTATTTGACAGAGAGAGAGAGAGAGAGATCCCTGCTGAGCAGAGAGCCCAGTGTGGGGCTCAATCCCAGGACTCTGAGATCATGACCTGAGCCGAAGGCAGAGGCTTAACCCTCTGAGCCACCCAAGCACCCCAATACATTCTTATTATAGACAATTTAGAAAATACAGAAAAGTAAAAAGTCAAAAAGAAAAAAGGAAAGAAAATCCACAAAAATCCCACTATCCAAAGATAATCACTGGATAATAATTTTAAGGCATTTACTTGTAGCTTTTTTTAAATAGATTTTTTTTGTTTACATAAAATTGTATGTATTCTATACATCCCACTTTTCTGTTAGTATATAACAAATGTATTCTATGTAATGGAAATCTCATCCTAAACATAATATTAGTGGTTATACACTATGAGGTACCAAACTATTACATGATAGGTTTCTAATTATCTATTTAACTGATCTTTTTTTCAGGTAGAACTAAGATAACATCTCTAAAACTAGAAATATTTTGAGAAACTCAATATAATCTATATTGTCAAATAGTTGTAAAAGCTTTCATCAATTTACCATAGATTATATGAGATTACTCATTTCACTGAGTCCTTGGTCGACACTGGGATATTAAATATTTTAAAGTTGTTGATAATATGACAAAAATATTGTCTAATGTGGCCTTAATTTATATATTTTTACTGCTAGTGAGATTGAACCTTACCCCATGATTACTTATTAATTATAAATTAAATCATGTAAAATACTTTTTAAAAAATATTTTATTTATTTATTTGACAGAGAGAGAGAGAGAGAGAACACAAGTAGGCAGAGACGCAGGCAGAGAGAGAGAAAAAGGAAGAAGCAGGCTCCCTGCTGAGCAGAGTCCAATGTGGGCCTTGATCCCAGGACCCTGAGATTATGACCTGAGCTGAAGGAAGAGGTTTTAACCTACTGAGCCACCCAAGCACCTCATAAAATGCTTTCTTTTTCACCCCAATTCCTAGTATTTCCCTTTCTGTTTTTAATTGACCATTCATAATCCTTTATCTATTATCACTGGTGCAAATATTTTCTTTTGCCTATTCTTTGATTTTAGTTTCTGTTGTACTTTCAAAAAGAGCAACTTTCTCTCTAGGCATACAAATTTATTGCTAAATATCTTTTAAACTACAAGTCATTTTCTCCTCATAATTTATAGGTTTGTATCTCCTATTAAATGAACTCAGATAAAATGAGATATAGGTTTTCAGGGACAAATTCTATACTCTTTTAATACTTTCCCTTTCACACTAAAAGATATTGGTTAACAAAATATTTTTAAAAATATTTATTTATTGGGGTGCCTGGGTGGCTCAGTTGGTTAAGCGACTGCTTTCGGCTCAGGTCATGATCCTGGAGACCTGGGATCGAGCCCCACATTGGACTTCCTGCTCAGCGGGAAGCCTGCTTCTCCCTCTCTCAGTCCCTCTGCTTGTGTTCCCTCTCTAGCTGTATTTCTCTCTGTCAAATAAATAAATAAAATCCTTAAAAAATTTTATTTATTTATTTATTTATTTACATGAAGAGAGCACAGGCAAGTGGAGTAGCAGATACAGGGAGAGGGAGAAGCAGGCTTCCTGCCAAGCAAGGAGCCCGATGCGGGGCTTGATCCTAGGACCTTGGGAACATGACCTGAGCCAAAGGCAGATGCTTAACTGACTGAGCTACCCAGGAGCACCTAACAAAATTCTTTTAAGAGAAGTCTACTCCATGTTTCTACCTCTTCACTTTCCATTCCCACCTTAATTTATTGCAATTGAGATTGTCCTTACTAAGAACTGTCTTAATATAACAAACACATTTCTTTTGTCTTAAAACTCTCAAGTGCTCCCTTTCATGCTTGTTTATAGAGTCCTTTAGCTGTGTTCCTCATTCTACAAGTATCTAGGACCCTCACCCACACCCCACTTTTGGCCTGGTATGGTGCTGACTTCTGATGATAGTCAACCAGATAGACATTGTGTATTACCTAATGGGACTGGCAGCCTAGAGGACTAAGTATCACCAGCCCCTATTTTATTCCTGTTCTCATGCCCAGCTGAACTTCAGAATCACAACTTGTTTTTGCCATCATTATCCTACTAAGTCTGTTTTGCCTCCTGACTTCCCAAGTCATCCAGATCAGGTATTCTTGAGTCAGCTTTGGCTGCTCTTTCCTTACAGTACTAACATTGAATCAGAAGCTAGATCTAGTCTACTTGCTGGATATGTCACTAATAACTGGCTCCTCCTTTCTATCTTCACTACTCATTTTACTTCAGGCTCCATTTTTAAAGGGTGAGCAGACTTCTTTGTGGTGACAGAAGTGGAAATGTACCTTTCTCACCTATCACAGTGAAAGAGGCACACTATCCCCTAAGCACAGTGCTTTCAACTCTGCTCTGGATCCCAACCTTTTCATAGAATCTAGGATCTCTTATCCATCAGTATTTTTTTTCTTCTGTATTTCTTTTTTTTTTTTTAAGATTTTATTTATTTATTTGACAGAGAGAGATCACAAGTAGGCAGAGAGACAGCCAGAGAGAGAGGAGGAAACAGGCTCCCTGCCAAGCAGGGAGCCCGATGCGGGCCTTGATTCCAGGACCCATGACTTGAGCCAAAGGCAGAGGCTTAATCCACTGAGCCACCCAGGCACCCTCTTCTGTATTTCTAGTACTTGTCAAAAATGGCTTTTTGCTTCCCCTCTAGCTACTCTTCTCTCTCCCTCCCTAATCAGATAAACTTCTTCAAATTGTAGACTAGGACCAGTCTCTGTTGACTTACTACAATTCATGCTTCAGCTCACTGCAAGATGCCTCCTTCTTCAGGCCCCTGGGTGGCTCAGTGGGTTAAAGCCTTCAGCTCAGGTCATGGTCTTAGGGTTCTGGGGTCAAGGCCCACATCGGACTCTCTGCTCAGCAGGGGAGCCTGCTTCCTCCTCCCTCTCTTTCTGCCTGCCTCTCTGCCTACTTGTGATCTCTCTCTCTCTCTGTCAAATAAATAAATAAAATCTTAAAAAAAAAAGATGCCTCCTTCTTCATACCATTTCACTGGAACTGTTCATACCAAGATCATTAATTTTGCTAAATCTTTGGAACTTTTTGAAATTATTATCCTACTGACTCCTCTATATATTATTATACATTGTTGTCCACTCCTTCCTTCTTAAAAGTCTTATTTCCTTAGGATTTTGTTTCATTACTCTCTCCTTGTATTTTCTCTGATCTTTTGTCTAAACAGTCTCCTGCAAGGCTCCTCTTCCCTTGCTATCCCTTCTAATCTCAAGACTCTTTTCTGGGGTTCAAACTTGGCCCCATTTACTCTTAGGCTATACCTTTCCTGTGTGAAGATATTCATTCAACTTCTTCAATCACTTTCATTATTTCCTTTTGAAACATGTATCCGTCCAAGGTTTTGCCACTTAGACATCCCACAGATAATTTAAACTGAGTATGTAAAAAAGCTGAACTCATGTATTATCTTACCTTTTCTGAGGTCCCATAATGCTATCACCATTTTCAATGTATAAGTCATAAACCAGAATCTTGTACTGAACCAGCATTCATCCTCACCCTACAACTGCATACTTTACCTCCTAAATTCTTCTCAATCTCAAATTTCCTGGGTTCTTATTGCCACTATTTTATGTCAGGCTACCATCATTTCTTCTGAATTACTGTTAGAGCCCTCTTACTGTTTTTTGTTTCGTTTTGTTTTTGCTTTGGTCTTGTTCCATGTATGTATCTCTATACTGCAAATGGCCTTGCTAAAATATAAATCTAAGTACCCTGCTTCATAGGGTAAATAATTGATTGTCCATTGCCTTTGGATGATATTCATTTTTTTAAATACCTTCAGACACATCTATTAGATTCTTACCTCAGTTACTTAGATATGTTAGAATTATTCAAAATGGTCTCTTTCGCCTATAGGCCTATGCTTCAGATTACCCAATTCATCAATGGTGTTTTTTTCTTCATGTCTTCATAACATGACAGTTTGGAAATTACATTCTTTGTGGGAAGTCCTTGATCTTCCAAAACTACATTCCTTACTCAAATTAAGTTGGAGGTGCCCTCTAAAAGTTCCTATAGAGACTCCATGATAGCATTTATTACATTACATTTTATTTTCCTATTTATGTGTCAGTGTTGCCTAGTATAAATAAGCTCTTAAAGAGGTACACAGTAGGATGGTGTTAAAAATATTTGTGAAATAATGGAATAATCATCATAATCGATGATTATGTCAGTGCCCTGATAAATGTGGAGCTGGAATTTAGATTTTTAGTGTGTAGACAGACCACTGCTTTGGGGAGGGTAGTGCATTCCTATATATAATTAACTTAATCATTATAATAGAAACTTCAGCTCTGAAAGTCATGACTAGTTTGGGATAAAAATTGACAAGGATGTCAAATTAAAACAACAAAAACAACAACAAACTACTCCATCATGTAAGGCTATTTTTTACAATGTTTACAGTGTACACAATGCTAGAGGAAAGCAGTTCAGTTTTAAGAAGTTCACTGAAAGAGATGAAGTCTTTTTTGAAATTAATGGAAATATTATTCTTTTCTTCATGAAAAACAAAATAAGTGTTCATTAAACCCATGTGTTTCAAATAAATGTTTTCTAAATTTTCAGTATAGCATAAATATCCTACACAGAGGGGGATTAAGATTCAATTATCATTTGGGATATACACAAAAAGCTAATTATTTGTATTTTAAATACATATGGAAACTTTCCCATGACTATTTTCTTTTCCCTTAATGGCCTTTCTTAGTAATATAATAAAAACGTATTATTGGTTTCACAGATAGAGATGAGTTCATCTCTTTACCAAAAGCTTTCGGAGGACATAGTTGTATGATGAGCAAAATGCTATATGCAATGGAAATATTTTTGGTAACTTTGATAAATGGCTGATTCTATGTATCTCATGCTGCAAACACTAAAAATATGTTTCCATTTTAAAGTATAAGTGGTCTGTACATGTTTATTAAAAGAACTTATTGCATCATATCTCACAAATAAAGCACAAATAAAACTGGAGTTTGGCATAAATGTTACACTAACAGAATTTTAAATTCATTAACATCTGTATAAATACTTGTTGATAGGGTGTTTATGGCTTCTTCCTTAACCAATCCAATCTGTTGCTGGAAAGTTGATGGCATTGGCATGAAACCAGTAACTCTCTAAGATCCATTTGTGTGTGACAAGCAACATTCCTATTCTCCTAAAATATATTTAAATATATATGCAATTGATCACTAAGGATAATGGCTTCATGAATACAGAAGAGGATTGTTGTTACAAAACTTTAAAAACAGAAATTTTGGGAATAGAGCCAAAGCTGTATGCAAGGGTCAAAGGCTAAATGCAGCCCTAATCACTCCTTTACATATTTCACTATATTTTATGGTAGGGAGGCTTAAAAAAAGTACTGGAATGAAAAATACTTGCCAGTTTTTGACATTTAAATTAATTCTCAAAATTTGTCTCTTTGGGGGTTGGGTAATGCATAAAATATATGAATGACCTTTAGGAAAGCAAAAGAGAAGTTAGTTACTAAATTGTCTTTTAAAATCTATAGATTTTGCAAAGGCAATTTTCAGTATTAAAGAATTGCTATATTTAAGTGAATCCTTCTGGAATAACAAAAACATTCTTTCACAAAGTCGATGTAGTTGTGCATATTAACCAATTATAACAAGTCTTCTGTATTCAGCTTGCAGATAATTCTACTTGAAAGGATATGCTTTGTCTTTTGTATTGGACAATTGAATTTAATCTCCTCACTATCTTTATAGTGGAGCACCAAATACTACATAAAGAGTGTTTCGTTAATTTCTTCTGTGAGAGGCACACATCAAGAATATTGCAGTTGTTAAAGTTATATAGTCATATATAGTTATATTAAAGTATAATGGTTCTCCATGTTTGCTGTTAACCAGGACAAGGACTAAGGTAAGTCTAGTGGGGCAAATGAAGCATTTTACTTTGGGCAAAAAATTTAAGGAGGTGATAAAAATCTCAGGACTCAAGGTAAATAATATTTTAATGTAATATTTTAAAATAAAAATTAATGCAAAAACAAAATGAAAACATTTTAAATGACAGGATCAGTAATCCTGCTATGCCAAGCTGTACTGGGACCTAAGATAAAAGGAAAAATTAGTAATACTCATCCTTCACTGTCATGACATTGGCAGATATACCCATTTCTAAGTTACAATAACTGTTAACAGGATATTGTTTTTAGAACTACCTGGTAGCCATTGTCTCTAAGATTGCTTTCTACATTTCTGATGAATCTGGCACACCACTTAATTTTTCACTGGAAGAGGCTCTGGGATTGTGACATATGAGAAATTAATTCTAGGATAAATGAATTCAGTCTATATTGGAGAGTCTACACTTCAGTCATTTATCTGCCTAACATCTATCTTGCATGTAGTAAGTTGGTTTTTTCACTTACTAACTGCGTAATGTTAGGCAAATTATCTACCTTCTCTCTTTCTCAAATTTTTCTCCTAAAATGTGTATGATAATATAAACTAACAGAACATGTATAATGTCTAACACATATAAAGGATTTAGTAATCCTAACCATTTTGCTATTTTTTAAGTTAAATGAACTCAACTATGCATAGCCTTAATGCTATCTCAGTTGCCATGGGTCAAGACCTAGCTATCCTGGAAGTGAGACTGTCTGTAAGAGTCTCTAAATCCAGGCCAAGATCAAGGTTCTAGGCGGTCACTGGAAGGATCCCAGGAATAACCACAAAACTAGACAGGACAATTTTCTGGGGGACTCCAGGAAGTCCTTGTTCAAAGAATTCTAAATCTATAACAGGTATTTTTAAAAAGCGTATTTTATTTCATAATATATGAGGATTTTAATGTGTCTTTAATAAAGAAAAGTTAATTTTCAAAAGATAACAAAGACACACAGTCCTAATTGATTTCAAGTTATTTCAAATAATTTTTAGCAATCGTTCAGTAATAACCATGAAGGAGGTTCCATTGACATGATTCTCTCCTGTTTCACTCTCTCAATTTAATTACTCTTGGAAAATATTCCCCTATTCAACCTAGACTCCCTCAGGGAGTGTTAATATAGTAGGTCATCCAAGCTAGGGCCCACCCAATAGAATAATGGAGAGGCTGATGATGCAAGCAGGTTGGCTTTCAAAACAACATGGTCATAGTGACCAAATAAATAGTACTGAGACCTGTTTTTTGTTTCTTTGTTTGTATAGTTGGACTTCAGGTTCTTGCCATATATAAAAGCTTCTGCTCTGGTAAAAAGATACCACTAATTCTACTCACTTATGTATATTTACTAATCATGGGTCAAATACATGGTTGAGTTCCTTTACTAGTTTTATTTCAAAAAAAGTCAGTAAGTCAGTAAGAGGCTTGATGGATCCAATTAAACATGTTTTGTATCATTGTAATCGTTTTTTTATAGCTACAAAACAGAAATACTTATCATATATATGTTTATACTTTCATAATGCATTTCTCATTGGCTATTAATTTCTGTCTCTGATGATTTCTCGACCAGATATGCTTCTGTTACAAACAGAACTAACATCACATAAAATACTGTATAGTAAAATATTGCTTGCATTATAAAAAAAACTAGTAAATATAAGTAAAAATAATTTTCTTTCACAATTGTTTTTTAGAGAGAGAGAGGGAGGAGAGGGGCGGGGAGAGAGAGAGAAAGAAAGAGAGAGAATCTTAAGTAGGCTCCACAACCAGCATGGAGCCAAACTCCAGGCTGAATTTCAAAACCATCAGATCATGACCTGAGCTGAAATCAAGAGTCGAATGCTTCCGGCACTGAGCCACCCAGCTGCCCCTCTTTTACACTTTGAATGATAAGCATATTAGAGACTAATAATCCTGATCCCAAACTTATTATTTTCCATAGGTAATCATTTAAACAAGAAGTCTCATAGACTGAGTATTTTAGAGTTTTCTAAGTGCATACTCTATTAATGCAGAATTTTTATCTTTCATTATATTTTGTTTAGAAAGATTTTTATTTTATGTAGCAGAAATTCATTTGTAAATGAATCAGGGTGTCCATGCATTGTTTTCACTTTTTTTAAAAGATTTTATTTATTTGACAGAAAGAGAGAGATCACAAACAGGCAGAGAGGCAGGCAGAGAAAGAGGGATAGGTAGGCTCTCTGCTGATGGAGAGCCTGATGTGGGACTCGATCCCAGGACCCTGAGATCATGACCTGAGTTGAAGGCAGAGGCTTAACCCTCTGAGCCACCCAGGCGCCCCTGATTTGACTTTTAATTGAAAAGATAGGCGAAGTATTATTCATCTATTTATACTCTAGTGAGGAAAAAAGACAAAATAGGTATTACCAGTCTTTCCTACAAAATTAATTTTTGGCTTTAAGCTACTTATATAAATATTGAATTGGGGAAGATTTTTTTTTTTGAAGGGGAAATTGGGGGTAGGGGGTGGGGTTTGCAGCCTGAAGGGGTCTTCAATTGGTCAAGTCATTTTGCTTATCAGAGACACAGTTTTGTCATTCATCAACATTAGAAAGTAAAGCGAACTATGGAACACTTTATGAATCTGCATTTTGTCCTTGGGCAGAGGCCATGTTAATTTCTGTGTATCATTCCAATTTTAGTATATGTGTTGCCACGTGAGCACGGAAAGCTCTTTTTATCATTTTTATTTTGTTGTGAGATATACAATGTATGTAAAATATTGCATATAGCAGGTGTTTATCATTCCAAGATTAATAAGTAATTTAAATTATGTAAAGATTATATATTATACAAATTATGCATAAATTGTTTAAAATTATCATATAAATACATATTCCATGTGACCTCTGATCATTAAAAAAAAGAACACAGCTTGCTTGCTACAATTCTGTAGGTATTCTCTTGTGTTCATTTGTTCAATATTGTTTGTGAGATTCATCTATGTTGCTGTGTATAGATGCAGTTCATTATTTTTCAGCATTGTACTATATTCCACTGTATGGATGTATTAGACTTCATCCATTCCATTGTTGTTAGGCTGTTTCCAGTTTGGGACTATTAAGAAAAGCACCACCCTGACTATCCTTTCCACAAGTTTCTATAGGGAAAGCATTTAGGAATGTAAATGGTTTTGCATTTTAAACTTCAGACTTCACTGTTCATTACTAGTATATAGGAAGGTGATTGGCTCTTATATATTAACCCTATATCCTGAAACATTGTTACAATTGCTTATTAGTTTCAGAAGTTTTCTTGTTGGTTCTTTCAAATTTTCTATATAGATCATCATGTCATCTGAAAAAAATTCATTTCTTTCTTCCTATTCTGTATACCTTTTCTTTTCTTTTCTTGTGTATTGCATTAGTTAGGATTTCCAGTACAAGGTTGAAAAGAAGTGGTCAGAGTCAATATCCTTGTCTTGTACCTGATCTTAGTGGGAAAACTTTGTATTTCTTACCATTAAATGTGATATTAACTGTAGGTTTTTGTAAAAATTCTTTATCAAATTGAAGAAGTTCCTTCTACTCCTGGTTTATTGAATTTTTATCATGAATGGGTGGGTTTTGTGAAGTGCATTTTTGCTCCTATAGATATCATGTGATTTTTTTTTTTAGCCTGTTGATGTAATAGATACACTGATTTTTGAATTTTTTTAAGATTATTTATTGAGAGAGAGAGAGAGAGAGAGAGAGAGAGAGAGAAAATATGAGCAGGAGGGGTGGGGCAGAGGGAAAAGCAGACTCTCCACTGAGAAGGGAGGCCAATACGGGCAATCAGTCCCAGGACCCCAAATCATGACCTGAGCAAAGGCACTTAACTGACTAAGCCACCCAGGTGCCTCATGATTTTTGAATGTTTAACCAGTTTTGCATACATGGGATAAATCTCCCCAATTGGTCATTAGATAATGTATAATGTATAAAATTCTCTTTATAAAGTGCTGAATTTGATCTGCTAATATTTTACTGAGGATTTTCTGTATCATATTATTGGAAGTCTGTAGTTTTCTATAGTCTTTGTCTGCTTTTAGTATTAGGTTTATTCTGTCCTTACAGAATGAATTAAAAAGTATACCTTCTGCTTCCATTCTTTGAAAGAAATCATAGAGAATTTGTACAGTTTCTTTCCTGAATATTTGATAGAATTCACCAGCAATCCTTCTAGGTCTGGAGCTTTCCATTTTGGAAGCTGATTAATTTTTGATTCAATTTTATTTAATAGATATATAGTCCTGTTCAGTTTGTCTTTTTCTTTTTTTTTTTTAAGATTTTTATTTATTTATTCGACAGAGAGAAACACAGCTAGAGAGGGAACAAAAGCAGGGGGAGTGAGAGAGGGAGAAGCAGGCTTCCCGTGGAGCAGGGAGCCCGATGTGGGACTCGATCCCGGGTCTCCAGGATCATGACCTGAGCCGAAGGCAGTCGCCTAACCAACTGAGCCACCCAGGCGCCCCTGTTTGTCTTTTTCTTATGCAAGTTTTAGCAAATTGTGTCCCAAAGAATTGGTCCATTTTATCTAAATTATCCTATTTATGGTCATAGAGTTATTTGATAACATACTTTTATAATTCTTTACTTGTCTATATAATCAGTAGTGATATCCCTCTTTTATTTCTGATATTAGTAATTTTTGTCCTCCATTTTTTTATTTAGTCTGGCCAATGGCTAATTTTTTTTTAAGGATTTCATTTATTTATTTGACAGAGAGAGATCACAAGTAGGCAGAGAGGCAGGCAGAGAGAGCAGAGGAAACAGGCTCCCTGTCGAACAGAGAGCCAGACGCGGCCTCAATCCCAGGATCCTTAGATCATGACCTGAGCCGAAGGCAGAGGCTTTAACCCACTGAGCCACCCAGGTGCCCTGGCCAATGGCTAATTAATCTTATTGATCTTTTCAAAGGACCAGCTTTTGGTTTCATAGATACTCTATTGAATTCCCATTTACATTTTTTAAATTTCTTCTTTGATTATTTTTTTTCCTTCTGCTTCCTTTTGATTTAATTTATTCTACATTTCCAAGTTTCCTAAAGTAGAAACTTAGATGATATATCTTACAACTTTCTTCTAATGTATGCACTCTTTGCTACAAATTTCCCTCTAAGCACTGCTTTTGCGGCATCCCACACATTTTATGAGTGGTGTTTTCATTTCATTTTCATCAAATTCAAAATTTCCATTAAGTTAATTTTTTTAAATTTCTCTTTGTTTATTGATAATTTCATTTCTCCCTAGAGACTGCTTTTTTTTTCTTACATTCATATAAGGATGTCAGCTTTCTTCTGGTTAGTGTTTTTGTGGTCTATTTTTCCTATCATTTTACTTCCAAACTTATTGAGACTTTAAAATTTAAGTTTGGCTTTTGAATTTAAAAATCAAGATTCAGATGCTTAACCAGCTGAGTTACCCGGGCACCCATGAGTACACTATGTTCTTTTTCTTTTACTTTCTTGGCTTCATTTTGGATTGAATGCTTCTTTTATTTTATTGTTCTGTTTTTGTTTTTTTTTTTCCACTAGTGTGGAAATACCATTGCTTGTATATACTCATTTTAGTGTTTATCCTGGAAATCATAATACATATGGTTAACATAATCTAAAGTTAACCAATTTTCCCCTCCTGCTAAGAGATATAAGAATCATAGACTAGTTTTAACTCAATTTTGCTCCATTATGACTTATATATAAATTTTCTCTGACTTGACTTGTGACATTTAATTTCACTTGTGACACTTAATTTCACAAGATGTGATTATTGCTATCCATGCTGTCAATTTATGTTTGATTTTATTAACATATTTCCTATTTCTTATTTTTTCTATCTTCTTGTCACATGGATTTTTCATCTGATATTTTCTTGAGAAAAGGACTCTCCCTTTAAATAAGTTTGTTTAGTAAGTGTCTACTAGTAGCAAACTCTGTTTTTGTTAATATGAAAATGTCTATGGTGAGGTCAGCTGGGAAGATGGCAAGGTAGAAGGACACTAAGCTCACCTCCTCCCATGGATACAACTAGATAACCACCATAATCGGCATAAATAATCTGGAGAATGACCCAAAGACTGGCAGAACAAACTCCAAAACTAAAGGCAGGGAAGAGGCTACATCAAAGAAGGAAGAGTGAAGACAGTGAGAGTGAACAGACTGTGGATGTTTCTATTAGGCAGGGAGCTGGTGGCACAGAGAGGGTAGAAAACAGACTCTCACACCAGAGAGCCCAGAAACAGGGAGGACAAATCCCCATATTACTTGCCGTCGGAAGTGAAAGGGGCTGATTTTTTTTATTTCTAGGGATAGGAGCAAGGTAGTGGAGGACTAGGAGACCTAGATATCATCAGGTCCAAGGAGTTCAGCTAGATAGTTATTAAACCAGTCGTAATACCTACAAACTCAACAGGAGACTAGAGAGAAGAACAGCAATTCTAGGAACAGAAAAGAGACCACTTCCTGGAAGGTAAGATGTGCAGAGAAGTGAATCTATGGTGAAATTTGGGAAGACAGACCACGGAGGGAGGGTTTGGCTCCCAGCCAGTAGTAGAACAGGAGAGCACAAAACCTTCTAAAGGTTTTGTTAGAAGTCTGCTTAGCCCCAAAGGCTAAGCAGGGGTGGAGCCCTCACAGAGACAGTGTGGTCTCAGGACCTGTGGGTCACAGAAGGCCCCGGGGTGCCTCAGTGTCATAGAGCTCTCAGGTATTGGATGGGAAAGTCAGCTACAGAGACCGATCAGAGGAGTGGACTCTCAAGTTGGGCTTACCTTAAACCATGATCCCAGGTGCACTCAGGCCACTGCTCTTCAAGCAGGGACTCCACAAGTGGCAGATATGGGGAAACCCCCTCCTTCCTCCATTGGGAGTAGCAGCATAGGAGTGCACTGCAGTAATGTGCTGGGTTTTGAAACTCCAAATGGGACTGAACATCAGAGATAGAAATGCTCGGTCCCAGGCTGGGTGAGCACAGAATGGGACTGGAGGCCAGGGAGAGAGGCAAGATTGACTGCTTTTCTCTGAGGGTGAACTGAGGAGTGGGGCCTACGAGCTCTTGGCTCCTCTGAGCTGGGATTGGGAAGCTGCCATCTTCATTTCCATCCTCCAAAGCTGTACGGAAAGCGTTCAGGAAACAAAAGCTTCCCAGAGAAAACCTGAGCAGGTTACTTAGTCTAGACCCTGGCAAGAGTGGTGCAATTCTGCCTCAGGCAAAGATATTTATGAATCAATACAACAGGCCCCTTCTCCAAAGATCAGTGAGAACACCCAGCCAAGACCAGGTTCATTGATCAATGAGGACTGTGGAAATCCAGAGCTAGCGGAATGCACCACATAGAATTCATGCCTTTTTCCCCCATGGTTTTTTAGTCTTTCAAAGTTAAATTCTTTTAATTTTATTTTTTATTCTATTTTTAATTTTTTCCTCTCTCCTATTTTAATGTTTTTAACTATTTTATCTTATAATAATTTGTTTTAAAAATCTTTTTTAATTTTCATTGTTTTAGTCATATTCTATCCCTCCATTTTATTTAAGCTTATTTTTGTATACACATAGGTTTTTCTTTCTTTAAAATTTTGGGATACAGTATCTTCTAATAGATAAAAATATACCCTAAATAGAGTGCATAGCTTTGTTCTAGTCTCCAGCCTCATCAAATTCTTTCCTTTTTTTCCTTTCTTTTTTCAACCAACTTCTTATCTTATCAATTTATTTTTTAGAATTGTTTTTAATTTTCATCTTTACAGTCATATTCCAGCCCTTCATTGTGTATATCCTTATTTTTGTCATATATAAGTTTTTCTTTCTTTCAAATTTTGGGAGGCAGTTTCTTCTAACATACACCCAAAATCAAGTGTGTGGCTCTGTTCTATTCACCACTATAATCATATATATATATATACAGAGAGACAGATAGATATACATATATAAAGATATAGATATAGATTTTTTTTTTCCTTTTCTTTCCCCCCAGTTTCAGGTCTCTTCTGATTTAGTTAGTGTATATTTTTTCTAGGGTCATCATTACCCTCTTAGTATTTTTTCCTCTCATTCATCTATTCTTATCTGGATAAAATGACAAGGAAGAAAACTCATCCCCTCCCCCCCCCAAAAAGAACAAGAGGCAGTACCAATGGCTAGGGACATAATCAACAGGGACATTAGTAATATGTCAGAACTAGAGTTCAGAATGATGATTAATCAAGGTGCTAGCTAGACTCAAAAAAAGCATGGAAGACACTGGAGATTCCCTTTCTGGAGAAATAAAATCCCTTTCTGGAGAAATAGAAGAACTAAAATCTAACCAAGTTGAATTCAAAAAAGCTATTAATGAAGTACAATAAAAAATGGATGCTCTTATTGCTAGGATAAATGAGGCAGAAGAGAGAATTAGAGATATAGAAGAACAATGATG
The DNA here is from genome assembly GCA_004023965.1 of Spilogale gracilis. Taxonomy (NCBI): domain Eukaryota; kingdom Metazoa; phylum Chordata; class Mammalia; order Carnivora; family Mephitidae; genus Spilogale; species Spilogale gracilis. Next base: position 16,782 of record PITA01003082.1, on the reverse strand, counting down.
GAAAATAAAGAAGCTGAGAAAAAGAGAGACAAACAACTACTGGACCACAAGGGGAGAATTCAAGAGATAAGTGATACCATAAGACAAAATAATATTCAAATAATTGGGGTCCCAGAAGAAGAAGAAAGAGAGAGAGGAGCAGAAGGTATATTGGGGCAAATTATAGCAGATAATTTCCCTAATTTGGTGAAGGGAACAAGCATCAAAATCCAGGTGGCACAGAGAACTCCCCTCAAAATCAATAAAAATAAGTCCACACTCTGTCATCTAATAGTAAAACTTACAAGACTCAGTGACAAAGAGAGAAATCCTGAAAGCAGCTAGGGAGAAGTCTGTAACATACAGTGGCAACGATATTAGATTGGCAGCAGACCTATCCACAGAGACCTGGCAAGCCAGAAAAGACTGGCATGATATATTCAGAACACTAAACAAGAAAAAAAATGCAGCCAAGAATACTATATCCAGCTAGGCTGTCATTGAAAAGAGAAGGAGACATAAAAAGCTTCTAGAACAAGCAAAAGCTAAAAGAATTTGTGAACACCAAACCAGGCTTACAGGAAATAGGGGACCCTCTAAGCAGAGAGAGAGCCTAAAAGTAACAGACCAGAAAAGAACAGAGACAATATACAGTGACAGTCACCTTACAGGCAATACAATGGCACTAAATTCATATTTTTCAATAGTTACCCTGCATGTAAGTGAGCTAAATGCCCCAATCAAAAGACACAGTGTATCAGAATGGATTTTTTAAAAAAGCCACAATATTCTGTCTCCAAGAAACTCATTTTAGACCCCAAAACACCTCCAGTTTTAAAGTGAGGGGGTGGAAAGTCATTTACCATGCTAATGGACAGCCAAAGAAAACTGGGGTGGCAATACTTATATCAGAAAAATTAGATTTTAAGCCAAAGACTATAAGAGATGAGGAAGGACACTATATTATACTTAAAGGGTCTGTCCAACAAGAAGAGCTAACAATTTTAAATATCTATGCCCCTAACATAGGAACAGACAATTATATAAACCAATTTAATAATAAATCAAAGAAACACATCAACAATAATAAAATAATAGTAGGGAACTTTAACTCCCTCCTCATTGAAATGAACAGATCATCTAAGCAAAAGATCAACAAGGAAATAATGGCTTTAAATAACACGTTGGACCAGATGGACATCACAGATATATTTAGAACATTCCATCCCAAATCAATAGAATACTAATTTTTCTCTAGTGCACATGGAACATTCTCCAGAATAGGTCACATCTTGGGTCACAAATCAGGTCTCAACTGGTACCAAGAGATTGGGATCATTTCCTGCATATTTTCAGACCATAATGCTTTGAAACTAGAACGTAACCACAAGAGGAAAGTTGGAAAGAACTCAAATACCTGGAGGCTAAAGAGTATCCTACTAAAGAATTAATGGGTCAACAAGGAAATTAAAGAATAACTATAAAAAAAATTCATAGAAAGAAAGTGAAAATGAAAACACAACTGTTCAAAATCTTTGGGACACAGCAAAGGCAGTCCAAGAGGAAAGTATATAGCAATACAAGCCTTTCTCAAGGAACAAGAAATATCTCAAGTACTCAACCTAGCCCTACACCTAAAGGAGCTGGAGAAAGAACAGCAAAGAAAGCCTAAACCTAACGGGAGAAGAGAAATAATAAAGATCAGAGCGGAAATAAAAATCAAAAGAAGAGTAGAACAAATCAGCAAAACTAAGAGCTTATTCTTTGAAAGAATTAACAAGATTGATAAACCCCTGCCCATACTTACCAAAAAGAAAAGAGAAAGGACCCAAATTAATAAAATCATGAATGAAAGAGGAGAGAACACAACCAACACCAAAGAAATGCAAACATAATTATAAGAACATTATATGAGGACTATACATCAGCAAATTTGAAAATCTGGAAGAAATGGATGCATTCCTAGAGGCATATAAACCACAAAACTGAACCAAGAAGAAATAGAATACCTGAACAGACCCATAACCAGTAAAAAGATTGAAGCAGTCATCAAAAATCTCCCAAAAAACAAGAGCCCAGTGCCAGACAGCTTCCCAGGGGAATTCTACCAAACATTTAAAGAAGAATTAATACTTATTCTCCTGAAACTGTTCCAAAAAATATAAATGGAAGGAAAACTTCCAGACTCATATTACGTGGCCAGCATGACCTTGATCCCAAAACCAGATAAACACTCCATCAAAAAGGAGAATTACAGACCAATATCCTTGATGAACACGGATGTAAAAATTCTCACCAAGATACTAGCCAATAGGCTCCAACAGTACATTAAAAGGATTATTCACCACGACCAAGTTGGATTTATTCCTTGTCTTCAAGTTTGGTTCAACATCCACAATCAACCAATGTGATACAATACATTAATAAAAGAAAGAACAAGAATCATATGATACTCTCAATATATGCTTAAAAAGTACGGCATCCTTTCTTGATAAAAACTCTTCACAGTGGTGGAATATAGGGTACATACCTCAATATAATCAAAGCCATCTATGAAAAACCCACAACAAATATCATTCTAAATTGGGAAACTGGGAGATTTTCCCTTAAGGTCAGGAACATGACAGGGGTGTCCACTATCACCACTGCTATTCAACATAGTACTGGAAGTCCTAGCCTCAGCAATCAGACCAAAAAAAAAAAAAAAGAAAAGAAAAGAAAAAAAAAGAAAAGAAAAAGAAATAAAAGGCATCTGAATCAGCAAAGAAGAAGTCAAACTCTCACTTTTTGCAGATGATATGATATCTTATTTGGAACACCCAAAAGACCCCACTTCAAAACTGCTAGAACTCATATAGGAAATCAGTAAAGTGTCAGAATGTAAAATCAATGCACAGAAATCAGTTGCATTTCTATACATTAACAACAAGACCAAAGAATGAGAATTTAAGGAGTTGATCTCATTTACAATTGCACCCAAAACCATAAGATACTTAGGAATAAAAGAGGCAAAGAATCTGTATACAGAAAACTACAGAGTATTCATGAAAGAAATTGAGGAAGACACAAAGAAATGGAAAAACATTCCATGCTCATGGATTGGAAGAACAAATATTGTGAAAATGTCTATGTTACTAGAGTAACATACACATTTAATGCAATCCTTATCAAAATACCCTCAATGTTTTTCAAAGAAATGGAACAAATAATTCTAAAATTTATACAGAACCAGAAAAGACTCCAAATAGACAGAAGAGTGTTGAAAAAGAAAACCAAAGTTGGCAGCATCACAATTCCAGACTTCAAGCTCTATTACAAAGCTGTAATCATCAAGACAGTATGGTCCTGGCACAAAAACAGACACATAGATCAATGGAACAGAACGGTGAGCCCAGAAATGAACCCTCAACTCTACGGTCAACTAATCTTTGACAAAGCAGGAAAGAATATCCAAAGAAAAAAATATAGTCTCTTCAACAAATGGTTTTGGGAAAATTGGACAGGCACATGCAAAAGAATGAAACTGGACCATTTCCTTACACCACACACAAAAGTAGACTCAAAAATGATGAAAGACCTCAATATGAGACAGGAATTCATCAAAATACTTGAGGAGAACACAAGCAGCAACCTCTTCAACCTCAGCTGCAGCAACTTCTTCCCAGAAATATCACCAAAGACAAGGGAAGCAAGGGCAAAAATGTACTTTTAGGACTTCATCAAGATCAAAAGCTTTTGCACAGCAAAAGAAACAGTCAACAAAACCCAAAGACAGCCAACAGAATGGGAGAAGATATTTGCAAATGACATATCAGCTAAAGGGCTAGGATCAAAAATCTATAAAGAACTTATCATAATCAACACCTAAAGAACAAATAATCTAATCAAGAAATGGGCAGAAGACATGAACAGACATTTCTCCAAAGAAGCATCCAAATGGCCAACAGACACATGAAAAAGTGCACAACATCCTTCAGCATCAGGGAAATACAAATCAAAACCACAATGAGATACCACCTTACACCAGTCATAATGGCTAAAATTAACAAGTCAGGAAATGACAGATGTTGGCAACAATGTGGAGAAAAGGGAACTCTCCTACACTGTTGTAGTGTAGGGAATGCATGCTGGTGCAGCCACTCTGGAAAACAGTATGGATATTCCTCAAAATGTTGAAGAAAGAGCTAGCCTATGACCCAGAAATTGCCTTACTGCATATTTACCCTAAACATACAAATGTAATGATCTGAAGGGGCACATGCACCCAAATGTTTATAGCAGCAATGTCCACAATAGCCAAACTATGGAAGGAACATGATGTCCATCAACAGATGAATGGGTAAAAATGTTGTATATATACTATGCAGTGATCAAAAAGAATGAAATCCTGCCATTTGCAACGATGTGGATTGTTGTGGATGTGGATGGAACTAGAGGGTACTATACTGAGCAAAATAAGTGAATCAGAGAAAGACAATCGTCATATGATCTCTCTGAAATGAGGAATTTGAGAGGCAGAGTGGGGGGTCACTGGGGGTAGGGAGGGAGAAAAGCAAAACAAGATGGGACTGGGGAGGAAGACAAACCATAAGAGACTCTTAATCTCAGAAAACAAACTGAGGGTTTCTGGGGAATGTGGGAGGGTAGAGTGGGTGGGTTAGGAAAAAAATAAAAATTAATAAAAAATTAAAAATAAAAAAAAGAAAGTGAAAGGGGTTGAATTTCAAGAGTTCTTAAAACCAGTGGCAAAGCCTGGAATTTTAAATATCATTGGGTTTGGCACTGGGAAAGTACAGACAGTCTTAAGAAGTGGAGTCTCTGCCCTTAAAAAGCATGACAAACAGCCCATGCAGTTACAGTGTAGACCCAGCATTTGAAAAACACCAGGAAAAGATAGGAGGGGGATTGATTTTCTCTTCTCAAGGTGCAGCCCAGAAACACAGGGATCATGGGGAGAACTCTCCAGGAACAAAGGATCTGGCAGGTCCTTCCCTTCCCTCCCCTCCAGCATAAACAACAGTTACCTGTGGGAGCCAGTATGGTGTCAACACTCAACACATAACTTGTTTCCAAGCCCTAACTCCTGTGCTTAAGTGGATCATCCCTTCCTAGTCATTCTCTCTTCAGTCCCAGGGCTGCAGGTCCCATCTTCAGAAGACCAGTGCAAACCCTGTTAACACCACATATCCTGACCCACATGTTGTGCAGGACCTCAGTTCCAGAGGTGGCAGGCAGATCTTTCATAGGCAGACCACCTCAAACTTTGCTGGACATAAGAGGCAAAAAGAGATTCTATAGACCAATGACTTGAAGGAAAAAGAGGCCAAGACTCAACAGCAGAGCACATGCAACACAGACAGGAGACAGTCCTTGCAGCACCAGGCCCTAGGGACCAGGGAACCTTGCATGGCAGGACATTACAGGACCTCTTCTTCATAGGGGTATTAACACAATAAGAAGAAGAGAAGTAGCTGATTTCCTAACACATAGAAAGAGACACAGAAAGTCAGACAAAATAAGGAGAAACCTGCAGATTGAAAATGAGGGGATGGAGAAATACTTATCAGGCAAATGGATGCCAAAATAAAGCCAGTGTAGTAATACTTACATTGGAAAAAATACATTTTAAAACAGAGACTATAATAAGAGACAAAATGATACCATATAATAATAAAGGGGACAGTCTAAGTAGAGGATATAACAAAGGTAATACTTATGCACCCACCATGGGAGCATCCAGATACATAAAACGATTATTAGCATAAAAACAATTGATAGTAATACAATAATACTAAGGAACTTCAACACCCCACTTACAATGATGGTTAGATCATCCAAGTAGAAAATCAAAAAGGAAAGAGTGGCTCTGAATGACAAACTGGAGCAGATGGATTTGACAGACATAAACAGAACATTCCATCCTAAATCAGCAGAATACATATTCTTTTCATGTGCACAAGGAGCATTCTCCAGAACAGATCACATATTAGACCAAAACCAAGTTTCAACAAATTCAAAAAATTGAAGTCATACCATGCATATTTTCTAACCACAATGATGTAAAACTAGAAATCAACCACAAGAAAAAAATCTGGAAAGCAAAAATACACAAAGGTTAAATAACATGCTATTAAACAATGAATGGGTCAACCAAGAAATCAAAGAAATAAAAAATTACATGAAAACAAATGAAAATGAAAACACAATGATCCAAAATCTTTAGGATGCAGCAAAAGTAGTTCTAAATGGGAAGTTTATAGCAACACAGGCCTACCTCAAAAAGGAAGAAAAATCTCAAATAAACAACATAACCTTACACCTAAAAGAAGTAGAAAAAGAAGAAAACCCAGCAAAAAGAAGGAAGTAATCAAGATTAGAGTAGAAATAAATGATATAGCAACTAAAACAAAACACAAAACAAACAAACAAAAACAATAGAACAGGTCAATGAAATCAGGAGCTGGTTCTTTGAAAAGATCAACAAAATTGTTAAACTTCTAGCAAAACTCTTCAGAAAGAAAAAGAGAGATAGAGGACCCAAATAATCAAAATTACCAATGAAAGATAAGAATTGCAACCAAGACCACAGAAATACAAGCAATTGTAAGAGAATATTATGAAAACCTATATGCCAACAAATTGGACAACCTAGAAGAAATGGGTAAATTCCTAGAAACATATAGTCTACCAGGGCGCCTGGGTGGCTCAGTTGGTTAAGCTACTGCTTTCAGTTAGGCTCATAATCCTGGAGTCCCTGCATCAAATCCCACATCCGGCTCCCAGTTCCATGGGGAGTCTGCTTCTCCCTATGACTTTCTCCCCTCTCATGCTCTCTCTCACTCACTCTCTCTCTCAAATAAATAAATAAAATATTTTTTAAAAAGAAACATATAGTCTACCAAAACTAAAGCAGAAAAAAATTACAAAAATTGAACAGCCCAATAACTAGCAATGAAATTGAATCAGTAATCAAAAACTTCCCAACAAACAAAAATCCAGGACCAGATGGTTTCACAGGCAAATTCTACCAAACTTTTAAAGTACTTAATACCCATTCTTCTCAAACTATTCCAAAAAATAGAATATATTCTCCATGAGGCCTGTATCATCTCAATATTAAAACCAAATAAAGACACAACAACAACAAAGAGTACTACAGGCCAATATCTCCAATACCTCTCATAAATATAGATGCAAAAATCCTCAACAAAATATTAGCAAACCAAATCCAACAATATTAAAAAATTTATACTCCACAATCAAGTAGTATTTATTTCCAGGATGCAAGGGTGGTTTAATATTCACAAATCAATTAGTGAGATATGTCACATCAGTAAAACAAAGAATAAAAACCATATGACACACTTTACTACTTTATCTGTTTACCAGGGACAGGGAACTTTATATTTAGTTTTAGAACTTATATGATGAGAATAGACATTAATCTTTGCAGTAAACACACATCTTACTTAGGGTTTTCTAAATCCCACAGTCAGAAATTATAGGATAAATTAAATCTCTAACAAAAACATTTCCTGAATATCTGGTCCAAGGTGAAAGGTAGCTTCTTAAAAGTATTTAGTTCTAAATGCAATATTAATAGGGCTTGCTTCAGCAGCACATACACTAAAATTGGAATGATACAGAAATTATCATGGTTCCCACACAAGGATGATACTAAATACTATATTAATAATTCACAAATACTGATTTTAATAATAGTCAAATGTGATTTGACAAAAACTATAGCTGTGTCATTTTGCTTAACAAATATGTCCCCCCCCAAATATTATTTAATAAAATTCTGTAAAACAAGCATTTTTTTCATTCTTACCATTTTCTGGACAGAAGTCAGATATAAAGTCCTAAGTCCTAAATTAATAAAATCTTGTTATATTATTATTTCAGAGTTCTCATCATTTCCTCTGAACCATCTTCAATTACCTGTAGTTTCAAGTACATCTAAGTTCTCTGCCCCCACAGAGATTTATAAACCAGTCCTTAGTAGACACCCTCTGAATTAACTCCTAGCCCCTCCTTTCTGGGTCTTCCCCCTTGCCTGCATGCACACATTGTAAAGAGACTCCCAGTGGGCATGTTTACTAAAGAGTCAGAGTTGGTGGGACCATGGGTGGGAAGCCTACTTGCCAAAAAGGGTTACATAAGGTAACCCAATCTGTTGGACTGGGTAGAGTTGGAACTGGAATCATAATTGATTCATTCTGTTGCTCTGATGGCTGGAACATTAACATCTAAATTTGGCATTGCTGGGGATAGTATTTTTGACCCTGTGGCCTGGGAAGCAGAGAGCCAGTCAACAATGAGAGGAAAGAATAAAGCCAGAGACAAGTGAGAAAGAAATCCTGAGGTATACAAGGCTCTAACCATCTTGCTTCCTGAAATTCAATTGCAGATCTATTAATCCCCCCAGTTTTAATTACACTAGTTCAAAAAGGCTACCATAATTGCAGTCCCCAAATTCCCAGATTTGTATTATTAGGGAGACAATGTATATAGCTCTGATATTCAGTTATCTGTGATTTCTAGCACCTGAAAGTCTGTTTCCCCCTATATAAATATATTTAAATACAGTTATGGAGACCTGTAATAGAAGAGTATAAAATTTTCATCCCTCAGTTTACTACTGATGTAATAAAACTCCAGCTGAATATTTGTTTAAAGAGATCAAATCTGTAACCCACCCCATAACATTCTAGAATCCTGATCATATGTCAGGCTTTCTTCCTAATATCATAGATTCATTATCTCAGTTAATCCTCACAACCACTCACTGAAGTAGGTACAGTTACAACAAAGGATGAGAAAAGGGAGGCACAGCATGTTTAGTGACTTGCTCACAGGTAGTAATGCTGGATTAGGCATTCAAACGGTGTGGTCTGACCAAGGCACTTTCATTTTTGGGGGTTTTTTTTGGACCAGTAAATTTCTCCCATTTATATATGTAATTATTTTTTTAATTGAAGTATAGTTGAAATATAATATTATATAAGTTTCTGATATATAACATAGTAATTCAACAATTACATGCATTATAAAATGCTCACCATAATAACTGTAGTTACCATCTGTCACCATACAAAGTTCTTACAATCTTATTAACTATACTCCTATGCTGTACTTTACATCCTCATGACTTTTTATTGTATAACTGGAAATTTGTACCTCTTAATCGCTTTCACCTATTTTATGTATTCCCCTCTGGCAGCCATTAGTTTGTTCTTTGTATTTATGAGTCTGTTTCTGTTTTATTTTATTTGTTTTTCATCTGTTTTGTTTTTTAGATTCTTATATAAGAGAAATCATATAGTATTTGTCTTTCTCTGTCTGACTTATTTCACTTGGCATAATGCCTTTTTGGTCCATCCATGTCATTACGAGTGGCAAGATTTTATTGTTTTTTTTTATGATTGAGTAATACTACATTGTATTTGTATATACCACACTTTTTTTATACAATCATCTATCCATGGACACTTGGGTTGCTTCTGTATCTTGGATATTGTAAATAACACTACACTAAACATCAGTGTGTGTGTATGTATATATATATATATGACTCCATATGATCATTTCAATAGATGCAGAAAAAAACAAAAACATTCGGCAAAGTACAACATTCATTCATGACAAAAATGCTTTGCAAAGTAGGTCTAGAGGAAACATATCTCAACATAATAAAAACCTTATATGAAAACCCCACAGCCAACACCATACTCTATGGTGAAAAACTGAGAGCTTTTCCTCTAAGGTCAGAAACAAGACAAGGACATCTTCTCTAACCACTTTCATTCAACACAGTACCATAAGTCCTAGCCCCAGCAATTAAACAACATGAAGGAATAAATGGAATCCGAATTGGTAAGGAAAAAAGAAAACTCTCACTATATACATATGACATGATATTATACGTAGAAAACCCTAAACACTCCTCCAACAACTATTAGAACTGATAAATGAAATCAATAAAGTTGCAGGATACAAAATCAATGCACAGAAATGTGTTTCATTCCTATACACTAATAATGAAGTAGCAGAAAGTGAAATTAAGAAAACTATCTCATTTGCAATAGCACCAAAACCAATAAAATATCTAGGAATAAATTTACCTAAAATGTGAAAAATTTATACTCTGAAAATTATAAGATATTGATGAAAAAAATTCAAGATGACTTAAATAAATGGAAAGACATTCCAGGCTCATGGATTGTAATAGCAAATACTGCTAAAATGTCTACACTACCCAAAGCAATCTACACAATTATTGCAATCCCTTTCAAAATACCAATAGCATTTTTCAGGACCAGAAAAAACAATCCTAAAACTTGTATGGAATGATAAAAGACCTCAAATAGCCAAAGAAATCTTTAAAATGAAAAAAGAAAATGAGGCATTGCAATTTCAGACTTAAAGTTATATTATAAAGAAGCAGTAATTAAAACAATATAGTATTGACACAAAAATAGACACATAGATCAATAGAACAGAATAGAGAGCCCAGAAATAAAGCCAATTAATCTTTGATAAGGGAGGAATGAACATAAAATGGGGAAAAGAGAGTCTCTTCAACAACTGGTGTTGGGAATACTGAACAACCACAAGCAGAAGAATGAAAACAGACCACTTTCGCTATACCCAAAAATAAACTCAAAATTGAATAAAGGGTTAAATGAGAGACCCGAAACAATAAAAATCCTTGAAAAGAGCATATGCAGTAATCTCTCTGACATAGCCATAGCAACATTTTTTTAGATAGGTCTAAGGCAAGGGAAATAAAAGCCAAAATAAACCATTGGGACTACATCAAAAATAAAAAGTTTCTGCCATTAAAGGAAACAAGAAAACCAAAAGGTAAACTACTAAATGGTAGAGAATTTTTGCAAATGACATATCTGATGAAGTGATAGTATCCAAAATATATAAAGGGCTGATAAGCTCAACACCCCAAAACTAAATAATCCAATTAAAAATATGTCTAAAACATGAACCGACATTTTTCCTAAGAAGATACACAGATGGTCAACAGAAACATGAAAAGATGCTCAACATTATTTATCCTCAGGGATCAAAACTACAACGTGATATCACTTCACACTTAACTAAAATCAAAACCACAAGAGATAAGAAATATTGAAGGAGATGGAAAAAAGTAACCTTTTTGTACTATTGGTGGAAATGCAAACTGGTACAGCTACTATGGAAAACAGTATGGAGGTGCTTCGAAAAATTCAAAATAGAACTACTATATGATTCAGGAATCACACTACTGGGTATTTATCTCCAAAATACAAAAACATTAAATCAAAGGAACACATGCCTATGGTTATTGCAGCATTATTTACAATAGCCAAACTATGGAAGCATACCAAGTGTCCACTAATAGATGAATGGATAAAGAAAATATTGTATATACATACAATAGAACATTACTCAGTTATAGAAAAGAATGAAATTTTGCCATTTGCAGCATAGATACAGCTAGAGAGTAGATAATACTAAATGAAATAAGCCAGTCATATGATATCACTCATATTGCAATTTAAGAAACAAAACAAGTGAGAAAAGGGAAAAAAGAGAGAGAAAGAGACAAACCAAGAAACAGACTCTTAACTATAGAGAACAAACTGATGGTTACAGAGGGGAGGTTGGTGTGTTGGGGGTGGAGAATGAGGGAGATAAGGGATGGGGATTAAAGAACATACTTGGAGCACCTGGGTGGCTCAGTTGGTTAAGCGACTGCCTTTGGCTCAGGTCATGATCCTGGAGACCTGGGATTGAGTCCCACATCGGGCTCCCTGCTCAGTGGGAAGCCTGCTTCTCCCTCTCACTCCCCCTGCTTGTGTTCCCTCTCTTGGCTGTGTTTCTCTCTGTCAAATAAATAAAATCTTTAAAAAAAATAAAGAACATACTTATGATGAAAAAAATAAAATGAAAAATAAGTAAAAATATACACTTGTACCTGAAAAAAAAAGTAAATGTCTGCATTTTGTTTTTATTTTGATGACTTTCAGTTTGACAGTAACTTTCATTCCTACAACTCTCAGATCACTGAAGCTATCTTATTCTCTTCTACCTTCTTTCTCTCATGGCTTTTAAGACATCAGCTATCAGTCTAACTGCAACTTCACTGATAATGTATGTCCTCTTTTTCTCAGTAAGATTTTTTGTTTTCTGTTGTATAAAGTTTTACTTTGATGAATAGCTCTGGATTTTTATACATTTATCCTGTGTATGATTCAATTTCTTGAATCTGTTGATGATGCTTGTTATCCAGCTCAGAACATTCTTTAGTCATTATCTTACTGGATATGGCCAGTAATGAAGATATTGCCTCATTCTATCCTGCTTATCCTTCAGAATTCTATTTAGACATAATTAAACCCTTCTATAACTTTTTCTCTGTATTTTTATTTCCTATTTCTTTCATCTATTGGCTTATCTGCACTAGATTCTAAATAATGTTTTCTCACAAATTTTCAAGTTGATTAGTTCTTCAGCTTTGTCTGATCTGCATAAACTTATATTATAGATCTTAATTTCAATTATTTTATTTTTCATTTCTAAAATTTATATTGCTTTCTCAAATCTGCTCTCCCTTGCAGATATTTCTAAGATAACTTCTATTACTTAAAGTAAGCATATTTATTTTATAATGTATCTAATAAAAATTAATACAAATTATTTGTACATTTTTGTGAGGTCTATTTTTCCATTGGTTTGACTCAGAGTGTCTTATTTTATTATAAGTAAAAATATATTTTCCAGGATGATATGATTTCAATTCTGTCAGCTATGTAGAGGTACTATCAGATTGCAATGTTACAATAAATTTACTTGTAAGATTGTTCTTAAATTATATTCTGAATTTATGATTGTTTCAGAAAAAAAATTTTTCTATCCCTCCTCATTGTCCCACATGGAGGTTCTATACCATATGTTAACACTCTAATTCTTTCACTTTTTCTGTCCAAATTTATTACCCCATTCCAATATCATAAAACTTATATAATGTTTCTTTGTCCAAAAGCATTTCTGCAACTTAAGGTTTTTTTTTTTTTTTTTAAAGATTTTATTTATTTGACAGAGAGAAACACAGCCAGAGAGGGAACACAAGCAGGGGGAGTGAGAGAGGGAGAAGCAGGCTTCCCGCTGAGCAGGAAACCCGATGTGGGGCTCAATCCCGAGTCTCCAGGATCATGACCTGAGCCGAAGGCAGTCGCTTAACCAACTGAGCCACCCAGGCGCCCTTGCACCTTAAGTTTTAACAATTTTTTATCTTTTGTTTTCTATGTTTTCATTGTAAGCATCTTTCCTAAGGTCAAGGCATCATATGCAGCTAAAGATTCTCAGTCTCTACACAAGAAATATTAACCATAGTTGGCTTTTAGGGTATTTCACTAAGTTGGAAAAATAAATTATTAAAATACTGCTAATCTTTTTTGAATGATGCAAATTTGATATGGCTTGGTGTGGTGGAGAGAGAATTGAATTACAAATTACAAATCACTTCAAATCTTGGTTTCATCAATTGTAAAGTGGGAATAATACATGTCTTGCCAATCTGTGAGGCAAACTTATGAAATTATTTATGTACTATAAATAAGAAACTGCTACCATTTTCTTGTTTCTGGTTTATATAAACCTTAGAAATGACAATTTTGATTTTTAAGCCAGGCCTGCATGATTTCAAGACTTTTCTCTCTCTCTGTAATAGAAAATTATGTTTCCTGGGATAAGGTTTGTTTGTACTAATTCATATAACACCCCTCTTAAAATCATAGCCACAACTAGGCAAATTTGACACACTGTTACAGTCCTAAAATATTTAAGGTTCTATAATTGTTTAGGTTCTATAGTCTATATTTATCTATGGTTGATAAGTGTTAAGTACACATTTACGGTTACTGACAGCATTCCTCAACACAAATTAATCAAGAAGATGGGATAATGTTCGCAATTCATTTTTCTTAAATTGAGAAATTAAAGTTTTCTACGTCAAGAACTCTAAGGGTTTTGAAATTTGATTATACTTTCGGGAAGAAGACTAGCCTGATATTGTTTTATGAATACTGGCAGAAGATACAAGACTCCTGGGTCAGGGACAGAGTGCTTTATTATTCAGAGCATAGCAAGCCACATGAGTATTGGCATATTTTTGGTAGTTCCCTTTGCCCCTTAATTTCTACAAGTGTGAAATGAAGGAAGTCCACGTAGATACTAAGCTCAAGGTAGATTCGTGTCACAACTGAAACATCATAAGTTTAGGGAGCTCAAGTGTCTTATAATGGATTACAAATTAACTGCTTTTTGTATGGAGGAGAAAAGATTACCTCTGTTATATTGGACAGCAAGCAAATCAGTCCATTGCTTCAGAGGAGATACCATCTTGATCTCATAAGGCTGTTTGGTCTCTAAACATTTTTTAAAAAAGATAGTCTGGAACAACTTCCAGAACATTTAGAAATGCCAGAAAATTGTCTCATGTCACTACCACTGGTCAATTTTGAATGTGAAGTCAGTAAAATCTCTCCTTTCCTTTTATTAGAATTCAGACTAAAATAACCCCATAGAAATAGTTAATCTAATCAAATATATTATGTCTTATTGTCTACAATTTTGAGTGTTCAATTTGTAAAATTTTTCTCTTTACAAAAAAGGAAAAGAAAAAATCAACAAGTTCTATGATCTTCAGGCCAAAATATGCCGTTTTATAATTTTTTGGAGCACAGAAACATAATTAGCTAAAAATTATGTTTTTCAGTAAGCATAAATAAGAACTATGGTTTAAATAATCATAAATTTACTTATTCTCCAAATGTGCGAAAAAGCTATTATTCAGAAAGCATTTCCCATAATAAAGTACAGTGTATCAGAGTACCATGTTTTTTTTTTTACCAATTCATACATAATTTTTATGACTAGCATGCTCATTGTGCTTTTCCATAATTTAATATCTGAGTATGTTCAATAGAAATTTATAAATTCCTCTGAGACCAAATATGGAAAATTTTATATCAAATTTATTCATTATTTTCCAAAAGTTATCCACAAGAGAAAAAGAAATTGTGTTATTTATTACAGCTGGTATATTAAGAACATTTTAAAATGTCATTCATTTCCATATTCAGAAATATGACATTAATAAGTATTTTGTGGGAACTCCTGATAAAGAGTGGAAACACTGTGGGCTTTGGAGTCAGCTTGGTATAGGTACAAATTCATACTACTCTTTCATAAGCTCAAAACCTTGGCTTAATTCTCAAAAAAAAAAAAAGTGGGAATAATTAAATTTTTCTTATAAGGATGCTATGACCATATAAATGACATACACAAATTCCCTAGAGACTATTCCAGTTGTTCAACAAATAGCATTCTATTCTCCTTTCTCCTAAAGCAGCTATCTCAAAATATGAAGACTAAATATTAGACATTAAGTCCTTGGGTATAGATAGTTATTAGAGCTCCTTATACCGTCCAATACTAATCTAAGGATAGGGAATTAGTCTTTATGTATTTACTTAGCTATACTCAAAAATAAATTCATAAGCGAAAATGGATTTCTTGGTGGTGGGTACTGAGGGCACCTATTTCATGGAGCACTGGGTGTGGGGCATGGGCAGTGAATCTTGGAACACTGAAAAAATAAAATAAATTTAAAGCCCCCCCCCCAAAAAAAGAGAAAGCAATCACTTTATTTCAAATAAGAAAACTAAAATTCAGAAAAGTGAAGTGATTTACTCAGCATGCAACAGCTGGTTAGTGTCAAATCAGGAACCTTCTTCTATGTCTTATACTTGTGCCCTTTTCCTTGCATTGTGAATACCAAGGCATTTGGTATTGGAGTTGTTTGAGACCATGTCTGAGTGTGTTCCATGTTCACATAGGTCAAAAACACTCATTAATACATTCTTTGAGTTGTACAGCCAGAAGACAGCATTTCTTAAGCAGGTTTATAAGATTCAGTCGCAATCCAAAATAGGGATGCATGGGTGGCGCAGTCCGTTAAGCTTTCCGCTCAGGTCATGAGCTCAGAATCCTAAGATTAAGCCCCACTGGGGCTCTTCCCTGGGTATGGAGCCTGCTTAAGATTCTCTCTCCCTCTTCTCTTCCCCTCACATTCTCTCTCTCTAAAAGAATTCTCTCTCTCTCTTCTCCCCATCTCTAAAAACAAACAAAACCAAAATAGAGTGTGTTGTCTTTGGAACCCTTTTTTAAAGATTTTATTTATTTATTTAAAAGATAGTGTACATGAGTAGGGGGAGCAGGGAGGGGCAGAGGGAGAAGCTGACTTCACTCTGAGCAGGGACCCTGACACATGGCTCAATCCCAGGACCCTAGGATCATGACCTGAGCCTAAAGGCAGCTGTTTAACCAACTGAGCCATCCAGGCACCCTTTGATTTTGGAATTTAATAACTAATTGTATAGATAATGCATAACAACACTATACCAGGTTCAACATTTTTTCTTCAGTTAATCTAATTTTATGTCTTATTTCACCTATTATATCAATTCCAGTTAATTTTTATGATTTTATCATATTTCATATAGAATTTCTACCCCCTCATTCATGTGGATGTCTTGTTGTTCTAGCACAAATAGTGGGAAAGACTTATTTTTTTATCCACTGTATTGCCTTTGTTCCTTTATCAAAGACCATTGACCGTATTGTGTGGGGACGTCTGGAGGCTCTCTATTCTGTTCCATTGATCAATTTGTCTATTCTTTTTACCAATACCACACTGTCTTGGTTCCTGTTGTTTTATAGTAAGTCTTGAAGATAGCA